>OMKY01221205.1:12935-27357 GCA_900302395.1 Bregmaceros cantori
TATATATATATATATATATATATATATATATATATATATATATATATATATATACATATATATATGTGTGTGTGTGTGTGTGTGTGTGTATATATCCCGGTCTGATCAATGGAGTAAACTGGTAAGATGATCTTTGATATTTGGGAAATCCAATGTGTTTCCAGCAAACTCTTGCGTGTTACACAACCAGCTAAGGCTAATCTCAAACTGGTTGGAGTGACAATCCCAGCACTCTTGGAGTTGACTAGTGTTATAGAAGTGTGACTTGTAGAGAATTATGCTGATTGGCTGTGACATCATCGGATGTGACCTCCCATCGGCTATCCATCAGTAATGCTTCCTCATGTGTGATGTTTGGCCACGTTCCCTGCTTTAGCTCATACCAGAGATGTACACGAGTCCCGAACTCACGAGTCCAAGTCGAGTCCGAGTCGAGTCCGATTCTGTAGGGGTTGAGTCCGAGTCGAGTCCGAGTCTTTAGGGTATGAGTCCGAGTCTCAAGTCATTTTTAAAGACTGTCTGAGCATGCCTTTGCGCGTGTGGATGGAAAATAAGCGGAAAAGAATGGATATTTTTTAAAGCCGAAAAAGAGGAAAACACTCGTAAAATACTCAAGAGTCATCGACCTAGATTCCCGAGTCGAGTCCGAGTCTTTAGGGCTGCGAGTCCGAGTCGAGTCTTGAGTCCCATTTTTGGTGACTCGAGTTAGTCGCGAGTCGACTCTTTTGACTCAAGTCTTCATCTCTGGCTCATAGCTTAGCTTAGCTAGCCGATACCCGGCTAATGTCCAGTAAGGCTTAATAAATGAACCCTCCAGACATATTCCAGTGTGAAGACTGGTCATTTCTTCTACGTGGACTCATCTAAGCTGCCATTCCAGTGGTATCTGTTGTACTTCCTACCTCACACTCTGGAACAGAGGCCTTGAGTAACAGATGGTCCAGCAGTCCGTGCGAGCAGCATCTGTTCGGCAGTCAGGGCTCAACACAGAGCACTTTGGTTCTCTTTCATCATTATGACTGTTACACATTGTGTTTAAATCAAACAACAATCTCTTCTTCTCAAAACTCCACCTCAGAATGTTCTTGCGTCCGACTGCGAACCATTGGGTCAATAACAAAGTAATATAGAACTAGCAGAGTTGGGCAGTAATTAAAATAAAAACATTTTTATTTTCTACTTTTTCTCGAATAAATTTGAGGTGAAAAAATAACTTGGCCTTTAGCGACACCCATTGGGAACTGTTGGCACATATGTTGATGTTATATCTTTCTCTGTCTTTCTCTCTCTCTATCTCTCTCGCTCATTTATTTTATTTATTTATTTTTTTACTGAAAGTTACTCAGTTACTACTTAAGTAACTTTTTTCTGGAGAACTTTTAAACGTTTACTTGAGTAACTATTTGGATGACTACTTTTGACTTTTACTTGAGTAACAACACTTTTACTTAAGTCATTTTTATGGCTACTCTGCCCATATCGGCAAATACAATGACGTAGTTAAGCTGCCATCTGCTGGCCATTGATATCATATTACCATGGATAAATCAATAATGGAAGACTTTTAAACGGACAATGTTAAACAAATATCACTTTCCGCCTGTTCGTCTGACCGCGGCGATACCAGCAAAATGCCCCAAGCTGCAAAAACCCCCAAGCCGCACACAGCCTTATTGCACTGTGGTGCATCCTTTCTGAATCAACCAGGATACGCCTCGGTCACCAGCACCAGCGTGCGAGCCGTGCTGAAGAAGTCCAGCAGACAGGCCACTCTGGGGTGGGCCAGGCGGGAGAGCAGGTCCCGCTCCTGGAAGGCCCGGGTGCGGGTGGAGCTCCGCAGGGGCAGGAACTTGGCAGCAAAGGCCTCCCCGGTCCTCCTGTGGACCACCCGCTTGACCACGCCGAAGGTACCCCTGGGAAGGTCAAACTCAAACTCAAACTGTTGTTCATATATCACCTTTCATGCAGAGCAACACAATGTGCTTTACAGAAACAGAACATTGAACAGAACAACGTTACCCACAGCCTCCCAATAGAAACAAACAGGCACATACTTACACACTACAGTAGGCTGATGTACCGATGACGGTAACATCCTAGTTATAAGCCAGGTCAAAGAGATGTGTCTTGAGCTTCTTCTTAAAACATCCACAGTCTCCACGGCCCTGAAGGCCTCCGGTAGACTATTCCACAGTTGAGGGCCATAGGAGCTGAATGCGGTGTTATATATCAGTCATTTCTTCAGACTACTGTAATCCGATTACACTACCCAACCATATAATTTAACTTATAGTTTATATTTATATGTGTATAATATATCTATATTGTGCACTCACTTATAGTGCACTCAACAGCGACAGCTGAGACTAGACACTAGAGTCGGTGCCGTAATAATTATAGCGTATATCATTATAAAATATATCATTATAAAATCATCACAAAAAGTCAAAAGTACTGACATTTATAACTATTTGCTGTAGTCGGTCGCTATAGTTTAGGTCATTTTTAAATTGTCTCGCAATGCATTATGGGTTATATTGCTTCGTCTAGGGTACATCAACGCTTACTGCTTTTCATGGTGCATTGTGGGATACTTTGAGTGCACTATATAGGGTACATGGAGAATTCGGACACCCCAACATAATGACGCAAAATGCTCCCCATATAGTGCACTATATGGGGATAGGGAGCGATTTCGGACACAGCCTCAGTTTTCCCTGTGTCATGCAGCTGAAAGAACTTGGTAGGAACTTGTGATGAAGTGGTTTGGTAGGAACTTGTGATGAAGTGGTTTGGTCACCTTCCCATTTCTTCATGGACGTCGTAGACAGAGAAGAGCTTTCTCCTCCTCCCCAGCTCCAACTCCCTCTCCTCCGCATCTACAGAGCCTGTAGCAGCAGCTAACCATCAGAGGTGGCAAGTAACCACGTACAAATACTAAACGACATTTTTCAAGTAACTAGTAGTTTTAGGAGTATTTGTCTCAGTATTCATTCAAGTGCACGCACGCGCGCGCGCACACACGGACCCACACACACACAGAAACGCTCCGCCGAAGGGCTGCTCTAGTTATGTCCTTCTCCCTCTTCGTGAGTGGCTAATATTCATCCAATCAGCGAGCGACAGCAGAAAACACGTGTAGCTGTTGACAAATTTATCTTGGGTGTTAAACCTGGTTTGAATACTACCGCGACCAATCAACCCACGCCAGCCGCGGGAAACATCCGCTGCATCCAGGAGCCAACCCGCGACAAATTCAAAATGCAGTTTGAATACACCCTAAGATAAACATTAGTCCTCGCACTTTGTTGTATTTGGGTGAGAGGCCGGCGTGTACCTTCCTCCACGGTGAGCTGGGCGTGGCAGGAGGCGTGGCCAGAGTTGTTGTACGCCAGGCAGGTGTAGACCCCGCCGTCCTCCCCCTCGCAGCAGGCCAGGGTCAGCCAGCAGCGGGCGCCGTGCTGCTTCATCACAACGTTGTCGTTGGCCGCCAGCTCCTCCTCGTCCTGAGAGAGACGAGATGGAACTTTAACGTTGTTGTGCAGCGACACCAATGGGCGAGAGCTGAAGTGCTCTCATGGTGGCGTTCATCGTTCCCTCGTGATTTTGGGAATAGAGCTGTTGCACCAATCGCTTGTGTCCAAAGAAAAAAATCAAATCAAATCAAAAGATAACTACTTTGAGTAAATTCCAGAGGCTGTGCTTTTCACTTTGACTTGAGTAGATAATTGAATCTGTGCTTTGTACACTTACGCAAGTTGATTTTGTACAAAGAAATGTGGGTAGTTTTTCCGTCCATGGCTAAGAATTTCCTGTGGTCCTACCTTGTACCAGTGCACAGTGCATTTTGCAGTGTTAAATATGCAGTGTCAAAGTACATTGACTCTTTCAGAGTTATTACAACAACGGAGAGAGTTGAATATTTACTAGTGTTGGTGAGTTACAAGGAGCTGTGTCAATTAGACTCTACAAAGCCCCGCCCACCTCGTCCTCTCTCAAACTTTAAAGACCGCCATTTTCATTGCATCATTACTCATGCGACACCCGACCCTTAGGGTTGGACCGAGGTTCAGCTCGGACCCCAGGGGTTTAGGTCGTAGTAGTCCTGCCGACTCGCCGTGTCGCAGGCCCTCGCGGCCTTTGTCCACTCAGATGCAGACGCCCGTCCCTTCACGGACGTGCCGGCGGTGCTGTACAGTACCAAATACACTCAGACACAGTGTTAAATGTAACTCTTTAAGTGTTGATCTAACACTGCAACATTTACTGTTGGATTTGAGCGGTGGTCCTACCTTGTACCAGTGGATGTGAGCGGTGGTCCTACCTTGTGCCAGTGGATGTGAGCGGTGGGCATGGCGGTGGTACCAGTGGATGTGAGCGGTGGTCCTACCTTGTACCAGTGGATGTGAGCGGTGGTCCTACCTTGTGCCAGTGGATGTGAGCGGTGAGCATGGAGGTGGTACCAGTGGATGTGAGCGGTGGTCCTACCTTGTACCAGTGGAAGTGAGCGGTGGGCGTGGCGGTGGTCCTACCTTGTATCAGTGGATGTGAGTGGTGGTCCTACCTTGTACGAGTGGATGTGAGCGGTGGGCCTACATTGTACCAGTAGATGTGAGTGGTGGTCCTACCTTGTACCAGTGGATGTGAGCGGTGGGTGTGGCGGTGGTCCTACTTTGTACCAGTGGATGTGAGCGGTGGGTGTGGCGGTGGTCCTACTTTCTACCGGTGGATGTGAGCGGTGGGTGTGGTGGTGGTCCAACCTTGTACCAGTGGATGTGAGCGGTGGTCCTACCTTGTACCAGTGGATATGAGCGGTGGGCCTGGCGGTGATGACAGCGGTGAAAACTGCAGACTGTCCGGGCCTCACACACAGACTCTCTGCTGGGACTTGGATCACAGGAGGAACTGGAACGACAGAAGAGGACGGAAGTTCATCGGATTGTTTTAGCTGAAGAAGTGCAACATGCTAAGAAGTGCTTTTATTCCTAGCTGCTAGGGCTATTCCGCGGTGACGTCACGGCTCGTCGGCGCCACACATTAAGGTGGTTATATATTTGGCATAACGATTATCTTTCATTTTCAAAAGTGAAAGAAAAACGCACCTTCTGGAACTTCCTGCAGTGGCTCCAAGAGGAAGAGCTCCTCTTCCTCAGCCTCGGGGTAATAACAGATGTCCTTAGTGGGAGATGGACTGGATGCTGCAGCCACCCTCTCCAGGCCATGTTGAGTACTGCACATAATCAGACTGTTTCTTGGTGGGGACGTAGGAGTAGGACACAGTTGGGACGTAGGTCAGTGGGTTCCTTGAACCGGTTCGGAGCCCTGCTGATCGGTGACCATGTACTTACTGCTCTGTGCTCTGAGCTCCGTCCCGTCCCTGGATCCCCGCGCTGGGGCTGACGTCCGCCTCCAACCACTTGTTGAGCATGACGGTGGACCAGCCTTCGGAATCAGCGTCTAGGAAAGCAGCACAGAAACCGTAGCGCAGCTCTTCAAAGAATTATTCAAAATGATCCATTGAATGCTCTATTGAAGGACACACATTTAAAATATGTCTCAATGCACTACATGTAGTAACGAATTCTTACCATATATGTCTATTACAATATGACGTTCTACAAATTAAGCAGTTATTAGCTTGTACACTTCTTGCTGGAGAACGTATGCTCCTAAGATGGAAAGACCATCGTGCTCTCTATCATATCTTCCGGGGGTATATACCTCTAGCAGTCGGAGACGGCTGCATAGACCAACTTAGTAAATGAGAATGCCACTCACATGAAAGAAATCAAAAATCAAAACAAATTGACATTAACAACAACTAATCAAAAACTGTAGGTAGTTTTTCAACTAGACCAAGATCGAGATTGATTGAAAATCTAGGTCTCCTCTTTCTTCTCTCTTCTTTCCAGTCCTCCGTTAAAGGAGTTCCATAACCAATCCCAATTACTGTCCGTAACTGGGCAATCAAGGTTGAAAGGTAGGTAAATAGCTGCTATATTAATATAAATCTAAATCTAAAAATGAAATCACTTTTGTGAAGCGCCTTGAGGCAGCTTCGGCTGTGATTTTGGCGCTATATAAAAATCTGTTGAGTTGAGTTAAATGACCATAGAATTGCGTGTCTTACCTGACGTTAAGTCGACCTACCACACCGAGGCACAAGGAACAATAGACGCTCCACAGTGGAGGCTTAGAGGAACAGCTGTGACATCACAGTCCTGTGACATCACAGTCCAACACACCTCGACCAGTCATGTTGAGAAAGATGGAGTTAGTTAGAACAGTGGGGACAGTGGACACAGTGGCTGGAGGGGAGAGCAATGGTGAACATGACTGGGCGATACCAACATATATATATCATCATGTTCATGTTCAGGATTCATAATTTATAAACTGGAGACAGAGAGGGGAGGGAGAGAGAGAGAGAGAGAGAGAGAGAGAGAGAGAGAGAGAAGCAGAGACAGAGAGAAAGGGAGAGAGAGAGTCTAGATAATCTAAATTCTAAAGCAAACAGAAGGTAATCCCTTCTAAACATGCTGGTTTGAATACGGTCTAGAGACGCATCCAGCCCGAATACATACATACTATAGATACAGGATTTAAACATGAAATGTAGATATAAACGCTGTGTATCGCCCAGCGATGGTGGGGACTTACATGCTGAGAGCTCCTCCCGGTGGGACGAAGAGAACACAGTGATGAACATGGAGGAATGGAATGGTTGACGGCCAAAACACATTTTAAAACATCTCTAGGAGTTGTCCTACATGTTTGATGCTCAGTCGCAGCCATTTTGTTCAACTTTGCAAACTGTGGGATGTTGAATACGTCAGGGGCGTAGGCAAAAGTTTGAAAACAGGTGGGCCCGAAATGTGGTCGTCTTTAACGGGTTACTTTATTTAATTTTAGAGCCTTTTCAAGCAACAAGTAATCTAACGCGTTCATTATTAGACATTAATTTGACAAGCATTGACAAGCAGTAATTAAGATTAACTCATCCACTGCCAAACATTTTTTAATCGAAACGTAGGCGGAGTTCGGTTGTCACTCCTGCACCGTGCTTGTCCCACCTCCAGTCCTGTGATATTTAAAGATTTTAAAAATAACTTAAAATGTTTATTTTTGCGCCATCAACACTGGAGAGGAGGAAAATGATGAGATCATGGAGTTCTGGGAATGGGAAGAAGACATGAAGTAACATCAAACACAATGTACTGTATTCAGAACACCCGCTACTCCAAAAAGAAAACTTTCTCCAATGGGGAACGAGATTGTGACGTCACACCTTACAAGAATCTGCCTGAGTGAGCAGTAGCACCTCCTCCTGTCGGGCAGAGTTGCATGGATACGCGTGCCATTGTTCACATTCCTGCACGCGCACGGTGCGCAAGCGCTGTCGGCGTGCCTGGGAATAGCTGCATTAAAGGCTGTGGAGCATCATCGCCCATCACACAAGTTCCATTTCTTTTGTTTCCTCAACTGTAACCCTAAGTTATTGTATTTCGACGAGACAGAAAGACGGCGTCTTCATGGCTGCTGTTAGACGTTGCTGTTGCACATTAGGCAAATTACGTTAAGTTGCAAAATGTGCAAATCACGTCTTCAACGAGAAGGAAGAATGTTTCGTCTTTTTGGGAATAGCGGTTATCCAGAATGGGGCAGGTGATGTTTGTATCAATGAAGGTTGAAAGAACACTGAAATGGAATGTGATGTATCGAAAAGCCTACTTTCACTTATCAACAGTAAAAGTAGAATGAGGGAAAGGTTGCTGTTCTCATGGCGGGAGTTGAGAGTAAGGTATGAAGTATGTTCGTTTAGTCGGGTCTGTGAAAATTAGGTAGTAAGTCTGGCAGCATGAATGACACAGTGATTAACTGATAATACCACATTTTCTGCACTATAAGCCGCACCTGACTATAAGGTGTACTCTTTATAAATTGCCTACTTTCAAACTTTTGTAAATTTATGAGGCTCTAAGGCGTATTAAGAAAGAAAGGCAGGGTAAGAGAGAGAAAGAAAAAGAAGACAGAAATACGACTTTGCAAAAGCTAGCGTGGGGACGGTTAAGACTATTCGGTGTGAGGATTCTGCATCATATTTTACGGAGGATTAAATATCATAATTTCTAAATACCAGTATGTTGATAAAAATTGTGTCGCGCACAACTATCAACTCATTTGATTTTTAAGTTATTTTTTGGGCGCAAGTGCCGTTTTTCATTCTTTATTGAGAGATAGTGACAGGATTAAATCGGAAGCCGGGATGAAGAGTCGGGAGGAGACATTGCAGAAGAGCCGGAGGCGTTGTGTGAACCCACGGTGTTGCTCAGCCTGTGGCCTGGGGCACACGCTCTCTACCCACTCGGCCACCCCGCAACCCCCCCACCCACCTAATTTAATTAATTTTGTAGGCTGACATTACTCAACTGGTGTGGTACGGTGTTAGAGCAACAACCAGTCAGTGATATTTGACAAAATCGCTGCGCCTCATAGATATGTTCTACTCTGAACGTCACGTCCTGTGCCGTGTCTTTGGCTATTTTTCAACGTGTCAATTTGGTGGGAACACACACCTACAGGGTTATGTAATGGATGGTGGCAGTGTGCTATTCCACACTCAAATGCTCTCGTGCGGATCTGTGACTCACAAATGCATGATTTAATAATTAGTGCAACTAATTACTAATATAAGCAGCCAGCCTATTGGTCCAGAAGACCATGTGACCACTCAGTGAGTAACTTCAAGTCAGATTTTGACTGTATTTCATCAATATTTATGTAAAATGGTGAATGAAGCAAGGGGGGGGTTATGTGTAACTGGTCACAGACCGACATCTAGTGGTTGGATTTTGATCTGGTGTGCGTTTTGTGTCCTCCAACTCGGTCCACTACCAGAGTTTATATACATACATGGAGGCACCGGAAGTGACCAACAGAAGGGCGGGACAAAAAGACTCCGTTCAGTGTTTTGCACGTAAACCTGTCTTTAGTGCAGAAAATACGGTCGCTGTTAATCACACTTCTAAAATCACTGTGGAGGTGAACAGAGTACAGAGTGAATGAATTAACGAATGATATGAATAATGGAACATGAATAGACACTAATGTCACAAAGAGTCTCTGTCTCACCAAGCACGTCTTAATGACCAGGGATCGTAGCTGACCGGGTCTGAACGGATCCTTTGCTGAGTCACGATCAGGTTCAACATTGTCTACGAAATGAACGAAGCATATTTACCTGGAATGTTCCAATCCGTCCCCTACCTTTAGCAGACAAGTCCTGCGGTTGATCACACGGGCTGTCCGTCACTGGCACGTAGGCGGGACAAAGTCCAGCCTTGCACTTGGCACATCCCATCTGATTGAAAAGCTGCAGCAGAAGAAGAAAATCTCGTTATTCGTCAAAACTAGATATTTAAATGTGTAAGAGAATATACTCAATTGAAAGTGTAAAGTATTTATTATTTAGGTATCAAGACATTTTATATTCGCCAAAAGTGGAATGCAGTTTTCATCCTGTTTGTTCATGGATAACCCATCATTCCGTATGGGTCACATACCAAAACTTCGCCATCTGGTGGACAAATGACAATGCCAACGGGCACGTCTGATCTAGTGGCTATGAAGATAGAATCACTTACTTTTAAATAGCATTGATGATACTTAAAATACTACAAGACCAACACAAGGCATCACAATACAGCTTATACCTCACACACGTAAAGTCCAATGTCTTGTGCCGTGGGTCTGAGGACGGTCAGGCTCAGGAAACCACTGCGAGCATCGTTGGAAATGACGTATTTGCTGTGGTCGGTCAATTCCACACCATCTTTCAACCACCTACGGAAACACAGCCGTCATTCATGGTCCCAAAATGACACCATCATTCCCAAAATTACACCATCTTTCCCAAAATGACACCATCTTTCAACCACCTACAGAAACACAGCCGTCGTTCGTGGTCCCAAAATGATATTTTCAAATTGGGAGCAATTTAGTCACAGAAGTCTTTCCATATGTATGTGCTTGTATATGGTGAATTAAAATTAATCTTGTATCTTGAAATGATTGTGAAAGTGGATCTCATCCCGTATTTCAGGAAAAAGTAACTATAATCTAGATTATGTATTTTAAAATCTAATTGTAAAGGACTACAGTTACTAATTCTTGTAATGGGATTACTGTACTCTGATGTCACCCTGGTTAGGGTTGTCCTACCTGACGATGGGCAGTGGAGAGGTGAGTGTAGAGCAGACGAACTGGACGTCCTCTCCCTCCATCAGACAGACGCTCTCCAGGCGGCTGAGGAACCTCGGAGGGGCTGACGAGACACACAGCTATTAGGGTGTGTTTCCACTGGAGTTCGTGGCGCTTGTCACGGGCGGTGCGAATACAGCGGTGTTTCAATTCGAGTTGGCGCTTGTGACAACAGTCTAGGAAGGTTGGTGTTAGATCGGATACCTCCTTTAAACGCCACAAGTATCCGAACCAACTTCCCTGGGTAGCATAGCAGACTCACCTTGAACTGTAACTTTAGCCAGAGTGCTGGCATGCCCCAGGCTACTGGTAGCATAGCAGACATAGCACTCACCTTGAACTGTAACTTTAGCCAGAGTGCTGGCGTGCCCCAGACTACTGGTAGCATAGCAGACATAGCACTCACCTTGAACTGTAACTTTAGCCAGAGTGCTGGCGTGCCCCAGACTACTGGTAGCATAGCAGACATAGCACTCACCTTGAACTGTAACTTTAGCCAGAGTGCTGGCGTGCCCCAGACTGCTGGTAGCATAGCAGACCATGGCACTCACCTAGCACTCACCTTGAACTGTAACTTTAGCTAGAGTGCTGGCGTGCCCCAGACTACTAGTAGCATAGCAGACATAGCACTCACCTTGAACTGTAACTTTAGCCAGAGTGCTGGCGTGCCCCACACTACTAGTAGCATAGCAGACATAGCACTCACATAGCACTCACCTTGAACTGTAACTTTAGCCAGAGTGCTGGCGTGCCCCAGGCTACTGGTAGCATAGCAGACATAGCACTCACCTTGAACTGTAACTTTAGCCAGAGTGCTGGCGTGCCCCACACTACTAGTAGCATAGCAGACATAGCACTCACATAGCACTCACCTTGAACTGTAACTTTAGCCAGAGTGCTGGCGTGCCCCAGGCTACTGGTAGCATAGCAGACATACTGTCCGCCGTCCGCCACAGTCAGCCCATCCAGGACGAGGCTCTGAACGCCACAGCGGTCAGCGGTCACGATGTGTCGTGGGTCCTCGTCCAGGGGCAGCCCGTCTGAGGACAGTGGCCATAGCCTATGTTAGCACTATGTTAGTGTCATAGTTGTAATATTGTTGCAATACCCACGTTGTCCACTGCATGGTGTCCGCAACACACAAAAAAGAAAGCTTTTCAATTAATATTATTATTATTATTTTATTGTATTTTTTGGGCGCAAGTGCCGTTTTTCATTCTTTATTGAGAGAGATAGTGGCAGGATTAAATCAGAAACAGGGAAGAAGAATAAAGTCAATAAATACAATAAAATAGAGTGAATAAATATAATAAAACATTAATAAAAACATTTGATTGCCAGACTTCCATTGTTTTCCTCTCCAGAGGCACACACAGTCCTTGAGGAACCCTGTGGCCAGACAGGTCAACACAGTATGAAACATTGTCTCTGTACCTTTGAGCCATCGGACCTCTGGTAGCGGTGACCCCGTCACCCGGCAGCTCAATTTGACAGTATCTCCCATCTTTGTGGTCACGTCGGACATCTGGGTCTCAAACATCGGAGGAACTAAGATATGCACAAACACAAACATTAGAGGAACTAAGATACGCACAAACACAAACAGCTCATAACCTCTCCGGGTCTAGGTTACCGTTTTGATGTTTGAACAATCACATCCGAAGACACCCGCTCCTCAACAACAATATCCACTGTGACCTTTTCATTCCGGAGGCTCACCGTGTGCGGGTAGAGCGGCTTGCTGCTGGAGCTGTCTGAGGTCGGCCAGCCACGCCGTCTTGGCGGACACGGAGCGCCCCTGGAGGGTGTACGTCCTCACGGAGCCTCGGTGCTCGTGGCGCAGCGTCCACGTCTTGTCGTCTGGGCCGGCGTCCTGCACCTTCACGTCGCACAGCTGTTGGAGGGGCCGAGGTGGTGCGACAGCAGAGCGAAGAGAGAATGCTGTATTATCACTCCTAAACATAGTTCGGTGTAATCCGGTAGAATAACGGATTACTTTGTGAGCAATTTTGTAATCTAACGTGACCTAAGTGGTAAGCAATACCACTTAACCGTTCGTATACGTATACTTCACCATACATGATACCACCAAAATGTCTGCCGCCGCCAAGCTGTGATGTCACGTGCAACAGCCCTATTAAAATGTTTCATTGACACCTCTGACCTTCATCTTGTTTTTGAAGCTGTAGCTGTCTGTGTTGGGTCCTCTCCGCAGTTTACAGACCACTAGGCAGTCTTGGAACAAGAATACTTGTCTCTGCTGCCACCTGGAGACCGTCTTGGTATCTGCACCTTCTTCCCACACGCCCAGGACGCCCTGGAGTGAATGTAGTGCCAGTCAAAATCTACAGCATATGTATGTGTCTACTGCGGTATGGCTCTGTTCGGAGGAACTCCGCTATTTCCATGAGTATCATGGAAAAGCACTAATTCAGGGAGCAGCAGGAGGGTAGAGAATTTTCACCCTAGCAGGCAGGGTGAGAAGGCAGCAGTAGTTTAGGGGATTCTCACCCCAGCTCACAGGGTGAGATAGGTAACCACCCCATGAACAGAGCCAAGCGACGTGAGAAGAGAACATGTCACATCATACACAACACTTTTCCATCTTGGTTAGGTGGAGCAGGGGAAGGTGGTGGGTAGCAAAACAAAGCAGTACATGTTTTAGGAGTGGGTAGAATTTATAGGGTGTGCCGAAGCTGTCCAGCCAATCGCTAGGGGAGAGAGTTAATCAGCTGAGGGGATACACATGGATCAATTAGGAATGAATGAAGGGGAGGGCAGCAAGCTTCTTAACTATCATGGCCTGCCAGAAATGACACTAGTAGTTAGTAACTAACCATTAGTTAACCACTTATAGCGGACCGTTAATATAAAATGTTACCACAAATTCCTCTTAGGTTTTCAAGGGAAAAGACCAGTGGCGTTTGTCACCTGTCGTGCCGGTTCTCCCAGCGCTGCCAAGGGTGCAGGGTAGTTCTCTATGAGCCCAGCCTGCCGCAGCTTGTCTGAGCGTAGCACCAGACCGGACACGAGACAGAAAGCGTCCTCCAGTACGCAGCAGCTCTGACCGCTCCTCGCCTTGTTCCTTATCATTTCCTGAACAGCAGAATAGAAATGGCCAGGTCACCTTCTGCGATCTATCAGTACGTTGGTGATTAAGTATGATTGTGTTACTCATCGGCTACAGAAATGCACCAACATTTCATTGATTGTTCCGTGTGTCATTTCCAACAACTGAGCAAAAATACACCCAGCTATGAGCACAACTTTCAGTTATCTTGGGGATAGACAAACCAACCAACCCTGCCAAAAACATAACCTGCTTCAACAAGGCTCAGGTAACAAACTGGCAAAGCACATTACAGTAATAGCAGGCCAGTCTACAAAACAACTTGAAGTGAAAATGGAAGCGACTCTGGATGAACTGTGAGGTGACTTAGTAGTAAAAATGGTGTCTAGTGCTGTTTAATCTATTATCCTCCTCTGAGGAGGATGCGAGCGTAACACACCTTGAGTAAGGTCTGGTAAGACTGAATTCGTTCAGTGGGTCTCTGAAGGAAGGTGAGGAGATCGGCCACGGCGCTCTCCGTGGTCCCTGCCGGATCCTATGGAAACACAACACAGCTTTCACACACGGCTCTGAATAGCCTGGCGAGCCAGAACCAACACAGCGCATCGCACATAGCTAGACACTTGCATCAGGTCTGGTAAAACCAGGGTCGACCACGGCAAATAGCTATAAATGTAAGAGCTTTGGAATTTTTGTTGCATTTTATAATTATATATTTTACAATTATATATATATTATAATAATTTTGACAGCGCCGACCAGTGGCGTAGCCACATTAGGGCCGCGGTGGGCCGGTGCCACTATGATTGACAGCTGGCCCACCCTAGTATCAACTGTCAAAATGATTGACAGCTGAGCTAACAGAGTTTCCCCGTCGGGGTGAACATAGACACACAACACGCTGCAGAGACTACAGCCCCCAGGTCTTAGAACGTTACCAGCAGCGGGTCTACAGCGTGTCTGCCCGACACACGCAACGAGTCCTCGGGTGTTAGAACGCTACCAGCATCGGGTCGATAGCGTGTATTTGCTCGACACACGCAACGAGTCCTTCGGTGCGACCAGCAGCGGGTAACGCTACGCAACCTGTTG
>OMKY01221208.1:0-22387 GCA_900302395.1 Bregmaceros cantori
CCCGCCCCCTCTCCCAGGTTGCCCCCACTTCCACGACAAACGGCTCATCATCTTGGTGGAAATAATAATAATAATAATAGTAATAAAGTCCAGCTGGCATCCATTTCCCAGGATGCACCAGTGCAGGGTGGTGGGGAGGGGTCTATGACGGGTGGTGATTTGAATGTCTCTAGAGGAACAAGGCAATCAGATCTGGTTGGTGTGAATCCCCAATCAAAAAAAAAGTTAAAAAAAAATCCAGTTCATCTTTTTTCCACAGAACACAAATAGGACAATCCTCAACTGGAAAAACAACTTTTATTCTGAAAAATGATAAGAAGCTCCGCCTTCTTTCATCCCTTCAAACGTTTCTTCTTTCCGTGCAGCCGTCCTTAGTTTCGCTTGCCGCTCCACATCCTTCTACTCTGCCTTGCGCTTGGCGCCAGGAACCTTGGCCTGGATCCTGTACAGACACACCATCAGGATTAGCGTTCTATGGCAGAAGTGAGGCCACCATGCAGCCATCTTACAGATCCATTATAGAAAGTGCTGATGCTGCGCCACTGTGGGAGCTAGATGAGACACCAGGACATGTGACTTTTGCTTCCTCTTGACAGACATGGGGTTAGCATGGCCCTAACCAGGAGTGAGATGCAGCCAGGTTCCTGCACCATTTTTCCAACAGCCCTGTTAGCCACTCTCCAATTTGCATCAAAACTAAGAACTGACTTTATATGGGCACTGCTCCAAGCAGATATTCCCAGAGGAAAACATCCCACAAAAATTAATCCCAGAAATAAATTGCCGTCCTTAGGAAGGTGTTGCATATGTAAATTAGTTCAGTGTCAGTCACTTTGTGGTGTTTTGAAGATTTCTAATCAATGGAAGCACACGTCCACTGTGCCATTAACAAAAGGGATGGGAACTAGCCGTGTACAAGTGAACGCCCAAATCTGGGACACAGACCTACATCTTTCGCCCCTCGTCTCAAATTCAAAAGACTCAAATACCATTCACTGGTTGAAACCGACAGCATGGCTAGAGAGAAGCCTGCTGAATTGACAGCAAAAAATGTAGCTGCTCATTTTCCGGGAATGGCCTTCATCCAGGGCATTTACTTCTTGTAACGTTATTATTTGGGTGCAAGGGATAGGGCTAGTGCGAAGGGGGACGAGAAACAGCAGACCTGCAGCATACTTATGTCGGTGAAGGGAAACAATCGCATGGCATGACTGTGGTAGGCTAGATGCAACGGTCTGTTTAGAGATTCAATTTGTTTTATGCAAGCTGCAAGACCATTTTAGGAGATTCACAAAGAGGGCGTCTGTGAGGAAGTCCTACGTTACTACGGCCAACATAGTCAATACATACTGTGCTTCCCAACTCCACAGCATCTGTCCAGTAGGAAACTTCTCTAACTCTAAAATTAAATAAATGTAAACTTTTGTGTGTTAATTTGAACGGTATAAGATTAAGCAGTGTGATGGGATCAAAAATAGGGTTATGCTGACAGATACTTCAAAGTTTGGAGAGAGAGAGAAAAAAAGTTTGTTTCACGACCTCATCCCAACATTACCAATTTACTTACCATGGCCACTGGAGATTTAGCCCTTCATTTAACATTAGGATAACCAAAATTGCTACCACCGTGTAGAAGTATCAGGCAGTTACAAAAAAAAGTTTAGGTTAACAACCCACAAAAAAAGGGAAATATTAAATGCTGAATGAATCAAATTGACAAAAAAATTGAAAATTAATTACACCGTAAGCCATCTTCATAATAGCCTATTATAATAACCGCTAGTTGATGCCACACTTGACTGCAAAATGTTGAATTGTAATCCAACAAGCAAATGATGAACTCACTTTGCAACAACGTCCTTGATCTGAGTGTTCACCTTCTCCAAAGTGCTATCAATCTGCACCTACAGACAGACACAATCACAACAGCATCAGTATTATAGAGGCATTTTGGATACAATCATATTTCACTTAACCCTTTGGCTGCCTTGACTGGGCTACAAATTTTGGGTCAAGTGTGCCGGAGCTTTCGGGGCCATTTTCAGGCATTTTCAGGAGCCCACAAAATATGTTCTACAACATCTATGAGAACGCGCTATGGCACATTTTGTAGATGAGATTCTATACTCCAACCAGAAAAAAATATGCCTTTAACCATCCCCCTTTCAGAGATATGAAGGAACAAAAAGAGGCAAAAAAGCATTTTTTTCTGTTTGAAACTTAGTTTAGGAGATATGAGCACTTTTGTGAAGTGTTTCATTCTGGACCTAAAAATCCATCAGACCCCCTCGAGTTTGGTATCAATGTCTTCAGAACATCCTGAAGTTTTTTTATCATGATGTTTGTTTCATTCAAATCCACACCAGGTGGGCGTAATTACCTCAAACGTCACGTATGTTTGTGTTTGTGTGTGTGTATAATATATACGTGTGTTTACGGACACACACACACGCAAATATATATTATACATGCATACATACATACACACGCGCGCGAGCAAATATACACGCGCCCACACACACGCGCGCGCAGACACATACACGCACACACGTGTATAAATACCGAACGCGCGCACACTCGAGTGCACACACACACACACACACACACACACACACACACTATAGTAAACGGCTCGTTGGGATGTTTCCGCCTCTCTCCTTCTCTCGCCCTCATAGAGAGAGGGCTGGTGTCGACCGTGGTGCGGGGCTAATCCCATTGAACTGGGGGTCCGGTCGAGTGCGTGTGGGTCCGATTGAACCGCGGCACCGGGTGAGTGCGGAGATTGGCGAGGATTGACAGCGCGTGCCGTTCCAACGTGGGGAGAACGTTGTGGGCTCCACAGCTCCCGGGCTATATTATCTATGTATTATTTTGCCTGCGCTGCGTGACTAAACGGCCACTCGCGTGCGTGTTCCACGTGCACTAGTGTTTTTTACATTGTTTCCTTTATGATGCGAGTTTGGATTTCATCTCAGGGGTTAGCCCGGATGTTCATAGTGACGTCAGAGCGATAAAACGCTATGACGAACATAGCCGGCTTAAGCGTACAACTCGTGGATTTATAAGACGGGCATGTTCGTCATAAGCATACAAATTAGAACAGGATGATATTGTATTGATAGATTCAGGTGAACAATACCTTTATGAGCTAAACATGTTTGACATTAAAGATTAAAAAAATAAATGTAAAAGCTCACTAGTGGTTCCATTATTACTCATCCTGTTCTACTCGTAACTGGAACTGAATGAACGTTATTAATCCCAAAAGTGAAATTAACTATTCCAATTCTGAAATAAAAGACAAACGTGGTTAAGGAGAAAAATAAAAAGGAGGGCCAATTTAAATTGATCACCTGGTGCTTCTCGTAAACGATCGGGCAGCTGAATGCTGCAACCAGGGCTGGAAGAGAAACAAAAAAACGTTTTTTAGCACACAAACACTGGTTTAGAAAACATTGATGACAGATTTCATCTTGTAGGCACAACTTGCATGGCTGGTTTGGTTCAGAGCATTGTATCTACAAAAGGTCAACAGAGACACGAGCAATTTGGTTGGAAGCAGGGCTTTGAACTGGTTCAAGGAACGAAAACCAGGAAGTTCTTGTATCTTCCAGGGAACAGAAACGAAACCGGAAATTTTGTATGTTCCAGCACAAGAACACTCATTTTAAAATGATGGTAACCGGTTAATACCGGTTTTATTTCGTTCTTCAAAGCAGTGCACTTTTGGATAGCTTCAAAAAACAATATTTATAATATATTATTATATAGATGACATTGTAATATTCAAAGTATGATTCATTGTGGGACTCTAGCTAGTCGTGGATTCGCCCTGACACGCAACGAGACCTTGGCTGTAGAGCCCTACCAGTGAGTCTCTGTTGCAAGTCGTTGGCTCGCCCCGACATACATTATATAGCATTAAACAGCCGACAGGAATGAAATGAACTGTCCCGGGAACAATATTTTTTTGTTCTAATTTATTGGTGGAACTCATAACTGGAAGCGTTATAATTACGTTTCTGATCGGAACAACCCGATTGGAGAAAAAAATATCGGTTCAAAGCCATGGTTGGAAGGCAACTAGGCATTTAGGCACCAAATATCTGAAATTGCTGCAAGAATATCAGGCAAAAAAACCTTCATCTTTAAATATTTATCAGCAAGGATCAGAACATCCCTAGAGAATTATTCAAATCACCTGCCAGCTGGGATCCCCCATTGTAATGCTTAAACGACCACTATTACTACAAGGCATCATGTGAAGCAGCTTACCCAAGATAATGAGCGTCAGTCCGTTGAACAAGGCTCCAACGTAGGTAAGAATCCACATCAGCACAGCAAACTGGAGGATGACAAGCAACAGCTAGTGGTTAATGAGAAGTTACAAAAATAGTAACAGATTACTGTAACACAGTAACTGTGTTCACTGTTACAGTGAACTCAGTTTACTCACAGTTAGTGCATTCTAACCAAACTCCACTTCTGTAGACATCTTAATAGGGCTGGGAATCGATTAAAATTTCCTGAATCGATTCAATTCATAAGGTCACGATTCGATTCACAATTCCGATTTTACATAGGATTGTCGCTTTAAAAGAAATACTGGCCCATTGACAAAACAGCCTCCGCCCCTCCTCAAGTGGGGCGGAGGCTGACACAGAGACGTCAACACAGAGACGAGTAAAGAATCTGAAAGTGTTTATTTTATAAAATACATTTCAAAGGTTGAAATTCAGGTCAACACCACAATATTTTGAAATGTGATTATCTTTTGAGCAACTCATCCAGCTCTGCATCATCTCCCAGTGGACTATTTGGCAGACACCTTGTAAAGATGACACTACTCAGCAAAAATGCCATTAATAGTATTAACAATATTTCAGCAAAATGTGCCGTATGCTACAGTACGATCTGGTTGTCTTCCTGGCTGTTTAGAGAAAAAAGGTGTACACTGAAGGTTATTCTGTCATTTCAATCATAGGGAGCACGGTCAGATTAACCTCCCATATGGACAACGGGGCGTCTCGTCTCAAAAAGCAGAGAAGGTAGTTTTTAGTATAATGGCGGCCTCTAGTGGCACGTTTGTTACAGTGGCCCAAGGCACCGAAAGTTGAGAACAAATGTTTATCAACAAGAATAAATACAATAATGTGAAATATGTGCCGTTTGTGCTAATGGGCAATATGTGGCCGTTCTAGGCCGTAGGTTAGGTTCTGACATTCCACTCGACTATCACTTATGTGAAGACATTTACAGGGAATATGCAGGATGCAGAAGGGCTACGTGAATAAATTGGAACACATTGGATGTAAACTTAAACACCAACACTTCCCTTTGAATTGTCCTACTGAGGAGCAGGGGGTCAAATTAATTTGTCCCAACCGAAAAAACATTTTGAACAGTCCCAAATTTCCCCTGTATTTTCTTTTTAACATTTTGAGTTGTCTTACTGATAAATTCATAAAATATAACAAACATGTTGATAAGGGATGCTTCAGAACGGCTCCAATCGGGGCAAAATATTAGCCTATGAGATAAATCAAACATGCGATTAGGTGCACACACCGGCTTGGTTTGGTCCCAAAATAAAGTGTTTTCCCCTCCTCTGCAGCATATTGTGGTTTTATAGAATTATTTTTGGGGAGTGGTACTGGACCGCTCACCTTGATGGAGTCCACCAGGTCTTCCACCAGGAAGAGACGTCGCAGTTCAATGATGGTCTTGTTGAGTCTGGCCAGGATGAGGTCACTGTACTTGTGGGCAGCCTCCTCAGACAGCGCCACCTCCTGGTCCAGGTATTGCCTACACACAAACACCAGTCCAGTTAAAAGGCGGTTGTCATAGGAGGGATCCACTTAATGATTATTTCTAAACATTATACATGACAGCTGGGTGGACAGTGTGGGCTAATTTTTTGGGTGCAAGTGCAGTTTCATTCAGCGAGAGTGACAGGGTTAAATCAAAAACTGGGATGAAGAGTCGGGGGGGGGGCACCGCAGAAAATGCAGACAGGGGATTTTGACCCGTGGCATTGCTCGACCTATGTGGTCTGGGGGACGCACCCTCTACCCGCTCGGCCACCGAGCACCCCCATTAAATTTATCCGGATACAAGAAAATGTAATATGTCTGCACTGCCATGATTATCGGGCTGGAAATGCTGTGTGATCATTGCAATTCTATATTATTTTTTGCACAATTAAAACATTACTTCCCCCAAACTTGCTTGTAAAACCAGGCGTGTTTACTCACCGATCATTATGATTGATTAATCCCAATAAATCATTCACAATGAGGGCTGAGCGATTACTAAGCATTCCACAACAAATTCAATTAGCATAGTAAAACACCCGTCTCAAATCATCCGAGCACTGAGCACACAGAAGCAGTTTGCCAAAGTGACTTGGGCTGCAAATCATCAGCGACACCACGTAAGCAGACAAGTATTATGCATTGGTCTCAGCACTCTGACATTGGAATCCAGGATAATCTCATGCAGCTTCATGGGCCCAAACACTTCCTGATAGTGAATACAGTTCCATGGTTTATCTCGGATCAGACCTAGGGTTATGGACCAAGCTTTAGGTGAGGTATTGTTCTTGTGAGGTATTGTTCTTGGAATGCACATCTAAAAATAAATCATTTATATACCCTTAGTTGGTGAAAAAAAAAGACATTGATAAGCGTATATTTAGGTGTACTTGTGAGCATGAATCAGTTTGGGGAAAAAAAAAAAAACACAAGTTAAATAAACATCCACACTAGGGGTGTAAATAATGACGTTTTTTGTATCGATATGTCGATACAAAATCCAATATATTGATACAAAAGCCGTCCATACAATGTATCGATACGTTCGCAAGAGTATCAATTTCTTTTGTCTATTTTTATCAAGTTGCTCCTGGATGTAATTCCACTCCCGTGCTGCGGGTGGCGCTACACCCATCTGGCGCAGTCCTCGCTTCCTTAACAAACACCAACACAAACATGGCGTGTGTGCCATGGTCATAGACTGTTTATATTCAGTCTATGGCCATGGCGGAGCAGAGCCTGGAGAGTGAGCCAGTGGAGAAGAAACAGGTAGTACATTCACTCCCCCCACGCACACTCATTACCTCCTTCTCCAATGTCTAGCCCTTTGGGAAAAATAAATGTAATCGAATCGTATCGAAATAAAGCGTTTTGTTGGGTCAGGAAATCGATACTGAATCAAATCGCCATGATGGGTGTGATTTACACCCCTAATCCACACAATTAATCTTTTAGAGATTTTGAATGAAAAAAAGCATTGAAAATTACAATTATACATTCAGTCCTTCAATGAGCTGCAGGTGAATTTGGATATGTACTTTCTCAATACTCAAAATGCCACAAAGCTTTGCCTTCACTGAATCAATCAGACCATCTTGATTAGATCAGTCTACTGCTGATGCCAGATCATCCCCCGCCCACGTAGGCTTGAGGTCTGTTTGCATGCATTTGGCATTTATCTTTCACGGACTTGGTAAGGACAATGAGCCCACAGAGAATTGGATTCCTCAACTGATGAACAAGAATCGTGATCGTAATGACTCAATCAACGACATTGAGTGAGAGTGCGGGCTACTTTGAGGATACCAAACGGGACAGTGAGTGGATGGCAGTGTATAAAGTGGATTCTGGCTGGAAATTTCTAAGCAAAATGAGTGCAATAACCCATAAACTTCAATGCAAATTTTCCATATTCATACGTTGAGATGCATTTGTTGGCTATGAGCGAAGTGCACAACTCAATATTAGTTACATAATTTCTGCCACAGATTGTGAACCATCTTGAATTCTCTACACGTTGCCTGCCAATGTTTGCCAACCTGAGAATGAGATCAGCACTCAAAACACGACTCCAAGGGGTGGGCCGAGAGCATCAAACAGTGAAGGCTTGAAACACTAACAAGAGCTCATTTAGAAGTCGCGGAATAAACGTGATAGCATCCGCACAACTGCCATCAGTTCAAAAGTCCAAGTTATATACCCCATTATATAACCCAACCCGTCCTGCTGGTTGTAGCAACAGTCATGTGGTTTTCTGGCCTATGGACGACTCCTGGAGAGGCTGCGTATGGTGTGGTTATATCAGCCCATCCATTGTATGCGACTAGGCTGATAAGCAGAGTCTGCCAAGTGATAGAACTCCAGGACGTTGTCATCCCGTGAAATTTCTGAACTAACGTTTTGATTTGAATCAACATTAATGTCAGTTTTCCCACACCACTGCAACACTCTTTAGAATCCACACTATTGGGCAACACATTATGAATTTAATGATTTTTAGAAATAATCAATTATAAATTAATTCAGAGACTAAAAACGTCACTGTCCCTTTCAATAAAGAAACGCATGAACAGCGCTTGCACCCAAAAAAAAAGAAATTAAAAACAAAATATTATGGTAGAAATTACAATTTGTGCCAGTAAATATAGAGCAAAATCTATAATGTATAACACAATTCTCATACGTTTGTTAACTAGCCATTTGAGTGATCAATCATTTTAAAAACATTTTCCAGATAGTAAAACTGCTATTTTTTTAAGTTATTTTTAAGTCTAACAAGGCAATATTTGGTACATTCAATCTGCAATTAAAAAGGGGGCATACTCATCACCTGATGAGTATCTCTTGCAGAGGACAGAAAGGAGGATTGTTCAAGTGGTTTCTAAGAAACGACACAGGGGAATCATGCGAGGGGTCAAACTGCTGACACCGGCTACACAGCCCTCGTCATGGGTTTGTCGTTGCCACAGACAGCGTACAACATTTATTCAACATGGATGCACCGAAATTGTTCTAGTTTTTGGACTGGGTGATGTAAAAATCAAAAACAAGGCTGATTGGGACAACAATCAAACTATAGCAAATTAATGCGCAAACATAGCAACACTTCCAACTTGCTAAATGTATAAATGACGATTCATATGGAATAGTAGCAGGGAAATTCAAATATCTCACCAAAAAAACCCTTTGTTTTTACCCAGTATGTAGCCTTTGGAGCGCCACCTTGGGCGATTTGTGTTTGACAGAATGAGATTTCATATCATGGCATAGACTTTACTAGTCCTACAGTTAGGCCTACTGCTCAGAAAGGCATTTTTCATAGAAAGATCCCTTTCATTATATACCAGGGGCTATTCAACTACTTTGCTCAGAGGGCCGTATTGTCAGAAGCCTGGGACGAAGCCGATGCCAAACTGCAACACCCCCCCCCCCCCCTTCTGTAATCTCCGGCTTATTTGTACAACTTGACATGACAGGAAACAATTTTCATAACAATTGTGCTTTCTCGTTTGTAACAAGCAACATCTGAAACACAAATAGTGGTAAACAGCAGCTACTCAAACTACAACACATTTATAATGCATCTGTTGAGGTAAAGAACAGAATCTCAGTTAGCCTCAACCCTCAACAACCAATTTCTAGTGCCTTTGGTTAGGCATCTCAGAGATAAAACATTTTTCCAGCGATTCCTCTGGAGCCCAGGAAAAAAAATAAAAAATTTGATTGGCGGGCCGAATTTGGCCCACGGGTCGCCAGTTGAATAGCCCAGTTATATACCTTCATGTTTGGTCATGTTTTGATGAATTTGTACAACATTTGGAGGAATTTCAAACATCAGTATAACTGGTTGGCGCAGAAAGGGGCACTGGACTCACTTGAATGGATGTCCCTCGTCCGACTTCTGCACCGCCTGCAGGATGCCCTTGTAGATCCTGAACGAGATGGTGACGGACAGAAGGGCGAGGCCGACGTAGGACACCACGCTGACAATGCTGCACGCCGTTAGTGAGAGCAGCAGCAGCAGAGCCGCGCCAAACACCACGCCCGTCGACTTGACGTCACGCCAATACAGCAGCTCAGACACTGTCGGAGGTAGGATGGGGGCAAAATTAGTCAGGGAACGGCAAAGTCAAACCACAAACCAAACATTTCCCCGACAATAGAAATATGGATCACTTTTGGAGAGAGTCCTGAATCTATAGTCGCTGGACGATCATGTTAGGCAAACTGCTATTGCACAGGCATGGACATCATGTTATTGAGCATGGAAATCTGTGCAAATTATGATTGTCATGATTCAAATGAGATTTGCTCAACTCCCTAAGCCGTGTATTGCCCCATGTCTTCAAGTCGTTTAAAATGAATGGCTTGTAAGACGGTTTCCCTGGTGTATCTTGCGCCATGAGATTGGAAGGAGCACACATCCCACAGCACACATGCCACTAATTTCAATTTGTAGCATTACAAATATTTGTACGCATATATAGTTAAAGATTTTTTTTCTTTGGGACTGGCCCCATGGCACAGCAGGCAAGACTACTACTCCAAGCCAGCCCGATGCATGGTCTTGCTGCTGGGGCAGGCCCGCATGATCACTTCCCCTCACAATCATGTACTGCACGGCCGCTCGTCCCTGCTCTCATATCCCCCTCACACTAACAGTCAATGAAATCAGAAAATTGTGCATGCGCCGAAAAACTCAAATTTCTGCATTGATGTGCAGAATTAGGCATCGTTTACGCTTCACCGAACATCAAATCCAATTTCCACACGCCTTTCAGATGTAATAAATAAGCCTTTATTCAGTGGCCGGTAGATATCCATTTGACTACGCATCTAGCTTAAACCTCTTGTCAATTTGCCAATTTCTAGGCCTCTAGATCTAGCCCCTTTGACCAATCCATCACATTTATATAAAACCTTTCCCTACACTAGTTGCACACAATCCTTTATTTGACAAAACATCACTTACAATACTAACCCACCATATTTTATGACATTTAATGGGTCAAGTAACTTAACCCATTATTTTAGGACACAGCCGTGGGACTTGGGATGAAACTGCAGATAGACACGGTTTCCAAATTCACTAAATCGAACCCCCGTTACAGAAGTTGACAGTTGGCAGCTAGAAAACGACGCCATATGCTCCTTCGGCCAACCATGGCTCTCGTTAACGGTATAAAAATGGCCCCCCACTGCTCATAAAAAAACTACCCTAATTCCCAACACCTAGTGCCTGTGCAATGTCAAAAATCACTTGTGTTCGGCTCACCACACAACCGGTAGTGCTCCCAGCGTAGGATATTCTTAAAACGTGAAGAAAAATATAAAGTTTTGCATGCATTTGTTGAAGGAGAGGGGTGGGGGCCTTCAGGCTAGCTAGAGGACGTGGTGTGGAGGAGGGGTGTCAGTCATGCTAAGGTTTCTTCCCCAGGAGATGCCGGGCAGGTCAGTGGACTATATTAGACGTGTGCAGAGCTAAAGTTACAGCCACCCTGCGAAGGAGAGGTGGGGGTGGACACCTCTATCCTACAGCAGTCTCTGGTTCACCGGCCAGACGCCCCTATGGTAGACTGGAAGGGGGGGGGGTTGGCAGGCCGAGAGCTGGCAACTCCACACAGGGAGGGAGGCAGAGGATTATTAGCCCTTTCTCTGTTCTGTTTGCATGTCGTCTCTCCCACCGCCCCTTCAATCCCTTCTGGTTGCACTGGGTTTCCCATGCAACAGACCACAGAAACACGCAAGTTGAAGCTTCTAGTGCCCAGAGATGAGGTGTCCTGTAGCAGTCCACTGCTCCCTCAGAAGATTCAATCAAGCCATTTTGCATAGAACAAAAAGGTTTTTGTTAAAACAGAACCACCAAATTCTGAGTTTGAGTGAAACGGCAATTCTGAGCCAGGCATTTTCAGTGCAATCATTTTTCATGCAATGTGCACCAGCTTTTAATATTAAAACAGTCCACTCAGAGGAAATCTTGTTTCTAAACGATTGCCTCATTTTGTGTGCCTTCTTTGGAAGCCAACCAAATCTGCTCTACGCCCAAATCTTGGATCCAAATATATGCTTAAAAAATTAAGACTTGTACTGAAATTACTTTTAGTGGTGACTGAACGCCTTACAAAATGTTGTTAGTCATACAACTTGACACATACCACTACCCCTCATTCAATTTTTCTGATGATCATCAATTCAAACGTCGAATACTTGTGAACGTCGAAGTAAATGTTGTGAACACCACGTCAATCTACATTTACCTGACTAGAGTGTGACGTGCAATACCTTGCGACACCCACAGAGGAACTAATGAGAAAATACAAATAAAAAGAAAGATTTGCATTTATATAGCGCTTTCCTACCGCTTAGTGGCACTCAAGCGCTTTACAGTGACCTCGCAATCACACGGCAATGGCGGCTGCTGCCATACAGTCTGTCTGTTGCCAGTGTCTTGCCCAAGGACACTTTGGCATGGAGACTGTCGGAGGTGGGATTCGAACCATCAACCTTAGGGTTTTCAACCCTCCAGTCATTGGAACGGGCGCGCTAACAACTGAGGTACAGCCACCCCAAATGAGGAAAAATCCCCACATGAACGCCCCCTGAACCTTGAGCATCCTCACGACTGGACTTGGGCACAAGGGCGGTGCAGGGGGGAGAATGGCCCTTCAACATATACATGTTGCTAGATATGCTGCACAATTGTCAGGGTCCTTGCAGCAATTCAAACCAAGCATCTGCAGTTGTTACCAAAAGGTCGTGCCCATCAAGCATTTGCTCCTCCCCGCTCACTTTCTTCAGCATTGTATTTAGTTTCGCACCTTCAGGGCACAGTGATTTACACTAATGCATACCACAATTTGGTTCAGTGGCTTGCCTATTCAACCATTTTACTTAGTCACCTTCTTAAAATTAGAAATACAATCTGTATCCTTTTTTTAAACAGTACAACAATTACCCATATTGACATCGCTCCACTTATGGTATTGGCCAGCATTGCCATGACAAACTTCACTTTCAGAATTGTATCAACCCCCCCCCCCCTTTTGTCCCACATAGTTAGCCCGTTTTGTTGCATTGATACAAGGTAGTGACAGTAGATGTAATCTTAATAATTATGTGAAAACATTTTGAACAGAAAACAATGGGGTGCGGGAGTGAGTGGGGCTTCTAAAGTAGGACAGTGTGCACGCACAAGTGTGACATCATCAATACCCCTCAGTCGCGGGTCACCCTTTAAGGGTGTAGGTTTGGGCACGCAGAGATGAATGTCCCAGGTCACCTAATGGGGCCACGACTTCTGTGAGAGGGTTCAAAGGTCAGCACTTCTGTACCAAGTATAGTATAAAGTATTCACTACAGATCAACTTAGTATACACTTAACTGAGCCTAATAGGTTCATTTATACGACAGAATCTAGACCCTTGTACAATAAGTGCTTGTAGATCCAACGTTGCCAGAATTTGCGCGCTATAGTTGCGCTCAGAATCTCAGACATAATATTGAATAGTCAGAACATGGTGCCACGGCAAACGCTGCCCAGCACAGTCATAGTCTTCAGCAGATGCTTCATCATCCTCTGACTTTGTGTGCCATTTCATTTTTTGCACACCCGTTGAAGGATCAGCCAAATCAAATTGATGGTCTGTGAGAGACTTAAACGAGAACAGCATTCCGAGCCAGTGACAGTGTGATGTCATGTCTGAAAAATTATACATAACTTGTCATCGCCGTGTGCGCTACAGAGTACAGACAGCAATATATTTTTAAAAATTTGAGTATATGGCTTTATTCTGAACATAGTACTTCTTGGGTTGACAAAAAGTTCTTAAAAATAGTCTCACAAGATAACCAACATGTCTAAGACAAAATGTAAATCAAATGGGAAACCTCAACTAGTACAATTTTGATGGACATTCCTTTTTGAAGCAATCATTTAAGGAAAATCTGTATGTGTGGACTTGTTTACATTTCTTATTCCAGGCCATTTTTCAACAGACATGCTGCTTGCTGAGGCACAGAGGGGTGAAGGGGTGGGGGGGATTTTTGCAGATGTTGACAGTCTACAACAATGTTAACACGTGACCTGCATTAGCCCGGGGCCTTGAACATTGTGCTGTTGCTTACACTGCACAACGTTTGGCAGACACAGACACTGAATAAAATGATGACCGAGTAAAGATTCCAAAAATTTTAGCTGTGCCCAAGTGACACACAATTATAATTGAAGGCAACACGTTACATAATCTTTCATATTGAAATTGTCATGTTACCAACAGAAGGAAATGCCAGGGTTAAGGACATTAAAATTGCATTATTAGAAAAGGAAACTGGTTTGATTTCATATTATTCATTTCACATGGTTAATAGTATTAAAAACGTATTGATGGGGCCCGGTCTGAAATGCTCAGTAACCTGTGACGTCATCGTTTCAATCTCTGGTGGTGACGGGGGCGCACTTTGCATGTGACACTTCAGTCTTTTCATTCGACCAAAAGGCGATAACAATGTTAAAATCCTATCAAGTAGTACCGTGTCAAATGGTGGCTTTGTGCAGAGATGAGGGGGTCCAATTTTGGGGTTGTGTGTAATAAATTACCAAAAATATAGATTGACATCGTTCTTTAAAAATAGATGAACCGCTGGAAGATTACATGGATTTATTGAATGTATTGAATGGCCGGCAGCCGTTTAAAAAGTTCAGTCTATTAGGCGTGTCGGGGACACACAGCCGGCCGACCGGGGCCTGTCCTCCGAGAGGGGGTGGGGGTGCTGGTGTGTGACGGGTGGCGGCAGGTGCTTGGCATGGGACCAACATAGCACCAGCACTGCAGCTTAGGAACGTCACAACCTGCGCTGATCCCACACCAAACACAAAAAGAACGTTTTTTTTTTAAAGGGGGGGGGGCAGCACAACAGGTTTTTCAGTGCCTCACATATACATTTGGGGTAGAATAAAAACACACGAGACTGGCGCAGACTTTAAATGAGTGCCCTGTAGTTGTAGATCCGATCGGCAGGGCGTCCAGATTCCGTTAAACAGGACTATGGCGAGCGCCGCCATTCACTGCGGATGCCGTGTGGGCGGGCAGGGTTTGGCACTGGGAAATGCGCGCATGTAAACACTATCCTTAGGACATTGTCGCATTAAAATTGCGCGTACTGCTAGCACCGGGAGGCTAACGACCAGGCTAGCACAGTGGTGGGAGGGGGGCGACATAACGGTTCGATAGCTAAAGGGCTAGCAGTTAGCAACGGGTCGCTGTGTAAAAATAACTCGACCGTGTTCCGTTAATACTCCCGGGACTCAGCGCCTCCGACAGACGCTGGTGGAGCTAATAACGGAGACTCCGATCACCCGCTGCACATCAGTTGCGTTACTAAACGCCCTTACCGCCCCCCTCCCTCCAACCTGCAAACAACCACACCGTCCCCAAAGCTTCACACGGCCTAAAGCCAGTACAAACAACCGCGCATGGCAAACATTAACCAGACAGCGGCATAGGGTCAGAACGACCAGGCTCCTAATTTGGCGTCGGCGCCGACAACCTGTCTGTAATCACGGCCGACGATCCCCCAAAAAAACCGCGACCGCTAGGAAACACTGCGCTCGATTATGCAACAGTCATCCCTGAAGGCGTTCGCAATCTGCAAACATAACCAGCATTTGAGGCGGGTATGAACAATAATCCCCAATAGTGCTGTGAATACCAACCCTGTTTGACGTCCATGTTGAGGCTCCGCTGCCCGCAGCTCTGCTGCTGCTAACCGTAGCGACTGGGAGGGAAGAGGCGGAGGAGAAGGCGGCGGCGGGGGTGTTAACTTCCCTTTGGAGGGCTGTGTCCTCATCTCTCCTCCCATCACCTCTTCTAATTACCCCCATCGCTGCCTGGTAACTAGTCGAATCCCTAACTACCGACGCGTTCTAGCAACAAGTCAATCTACTCTAACGAACCACCTTTTTTTTTTCACACAAAGCCCCCATAAATGGGCTCAAACATGTTCTGTATGTATGCAAGTTGTAATGTATTTTCTTCAACGCTTGGGGCGACAGAGGGCGAAGGGAATGGATTGACAGAATATAACAAGTGACAAAAACTATATGGATTGGACACTAGTGATGTAGTTTTCTCCCATATATTGGGGGTAGGCAGTTTAAATGTCAACCGTCAGAAATATGTATAGTATGAATGTATTCAGCACGAGTTCCAATTTAAAGGACACTCACAGTATGTGCAGCTTTGCTCAGTGTGCACAGGAATATATTTTCATGATTTTCGGATCTATATGCATCCATTGTCCCCCATCAATAAGAAAATACTTAATTGTGGTGTTAATTTCCTATTTTTAGGGAGGCAAGTTGAGTAGGTTCTGAAAGCAGCTTGCTCTGGATTTTTTGTAAAAATCGATGTTAATGACCTGCTTAGTCAAGTGTCGATCGCCATTAAACGTCAAGAAGAAGAAATCTGTAGTAACAAACTGTACATTTGTTGATTTCGACTCATCGACCTTGGGAGGAAAAGGGCTGGGCAATCCATGTTCGATTAAAATCTATTACAATTTTTTTGCACCACACACACGTGGTACCATGAACAGAAAACATTACAGTCGTTCCTGCAGTTTCAAACAAATATGTAAACAATGATGAAAACAACTAGGCCTATGCAGTCGTCAACTGCTTAAAGGTTTATGCCTGAAAACACGCAAAGAAATTGGGGCAAACCCATCAACCCAGTCAGAAGTTATGGACCAAACAAATTTGGCCATCTTAATGTGTTGGCCTCCAAAATCGAATCAGTAGGTGCATACCGCTGATGGGGAACAGGCGAACAATTATATCGAAAAATGATTAATACTTTTTAAGTTGATTAAAATCGCCCACCTCTACAGGCAGGTAGGTAACCATTTTTGCCATGGACCAAATACCTGTACGTCCACTCATATGGAATGGTTGCAGTACTTCCTTTTGATTTTCACTCCCGAGTTTGTGATATTATAAAAAACAATTTTAAATTGACACAATCGACTAGGTAATAATTTGGCTACTGTAACAACGCTAACAGATGAGTGTTGATTACCTATGTAATTCAAAAGGTAATTTCTCCAATTTGCAGAATTAGGTTTATCTGGTGCCGATATAATTGTTAGTAAATGTTTGTTATATCGAAATGTTTTACTTCGTATTTAAAAGTTATTGCTTCCGATATAATTTCTCCATAAGTTGCATTATTACGAGGCTTCAGAGTTGAGAAAATGCATTACATTCAATGACCCATCAGTCTCTGTGTCAAAAGGAAACTAAAGCCATTAACTGCTGCCCAGCAGGTCTCTAGCGAGTCGTTGTGGGTTCGCCCAACATATATTATATAACATTAAACAGCAGACAAGAACGAAATTAACCATTACGGAAACTTTTTTGGTCTAACCGGTGCGGGAATGTCAATTTATTGGTGGAACTCATAACCGGAAAAGGTACAATTCCATTTCTGTTCGGAACAAACAGATTGGGAAAAGCATCCATTCAAAACCCTGAGTAACAATGCAAAATGTTTTATTAAAATGTGAAATTATATTAATTTTATATCAGTTCTAATGGAAACTTTAATCCCAATAGATGAGAAAGGTCACAATAGACATGTTTCTATTGTCCTCATGATGTTCACATATCGTCACGTCGCCCACCTCTAGTAGTTGCTGTACAGCGATAGACAGCAAACCTCTAAAATAAAATGCTGTATCGCATTGGCATGAAAACTCCAAACATGAAAAGCCATTTATGAGCTCCATGGCTGTATCAGATAGACCCTTGCAGATACAAAACTGAAGAGATCCAGCGATGCTGCTGCATTTTGAGAGAATGCACAGTCAACACCGGGAGTACAAAACACTTCCAATAAAATGTTTCAATCAGAATACCAACATAATGTATATGTATTATGAATTGTAGGGTTTTGGTAATGACCACAAAAACGGTGCAAGAGTAGCAGTCACTAAATCAAATCAGTTCATATTAAACCAAATTCACTGTACTCTAAAACATAATAACAAATACCTATTGAATTATAGCTACTTTTATGACGTCTTCACTACTGAAAGAAACTCAAGGGGAAAAGGGCGCTCCACGATTAATGAACAGACATTTAAAACCATGATCAAGCAAGGGGGAGGGTCAGATGCGGGTGCCTGCTAAGAGTGGGAAGGCATATTCCAAACGACTGATACGCTCTCACACGGGGTAAAGCATATCCCTACGACCTGTCACCAGCCGCTCTACACCGTGAGGTCACCATGTGTGTGTGTGAGTGTACGCCTGCCGCTTGGTTGCAGATGAACGAGTGAGGACAAACCGCAAAGAAAGGCAGCCACACCAGATTCCTTGGGGCTGAACAGTTTGCATCAGTACTGGTGGCGGTAAGACAAGTCCAACAGGTGGGAGAATCTCCAGTAATCATAATCACCACAGGTTTGCAGTGATTATCAAGATTTGGGTTAGCTTGGGCATATGGGAGTTTCACTTTTGTGCGACACCAAAGCACAATTGCATTAATTACAATTAAGATTGGCTATGACTGGAGACCGAGCAACCTAAAACACTACAATGCTAGCTATGCAAGTATATTTTGTATTTTTATATTTTGTTAATAATGATTTTGCAGGTTTCCAAAATCCTGGAAAGATAAGTTAATGTGGATATATTTAAAAATCGATCGATGCATCGAGTCATATCAAAGATATAGTAAGGATGTCACTGGTGAAAAATGGAATAACTTTTTACTAGGGGGTCCGCGTTGGACGAGTGGTTATGGACATCGCAACTAACGCGACCCAATTCATGTTAGTTAGCGTCTACCGCAGCGTCTGCAGTGTCGCGAGTTCAACTACGCTCGTCGACTTGTCTGCAATGTCTTCCCGATCCCTTCAACGCAGTTTCCAACTAATCCTATCCAATAAAAGATGGAAAAACGGCGCTGACGTTATTTTAATAATCCCATTGTTTAGCAGGGTTAAAAATATATTTAAAAATGTGAATTTACATTAGTTACTAAAAAGGAAACAATACAGTAAATGACTAGTGTTGGTATATAGTTCAAGGAAAGATAAATGAGCTTTTGCTGCTAATCCAGCGTGAGACGAGTGGTTTTCTGCGTATGAAAATAAGTCTTCATCAGCTGTGCCTTTATACAGACAAGATGTAGAGATACCGACATTTTGCTGTGCGAAAATAGATCAGATTGACAAGTTTAGCACTTTCAAGTCCACGGAGCAAGGTTCATAATTTGTAATACAAGTGTGAAGCATTTTATGTACCTAGTTTCACGTTATTGTGTATTGTACTTAGGAGTTAGTGTTTGCAAATATATAGTAACCTTGGGGTATTAACAGCCGTGGCGGACGCGGGGATTTGGAACCAAGGCACGCACATCGGTGGGGTCTTGAGCATTCTCTCTGGCTCTAGTCACGAAGCTTGTCGCTTTTGCTGGATACCCCAGGGGGAACCTTAAAATACAATAGCTTGTTCACTGTATTCTTCCATTTGCTTTTCACTTGAAAAGACAACCTGAAGAACAGTAGCAATTATTTTGCTAGTCTGGTGATATCTGGAATTCATCACCTCCCCCCAGGCCATTATAATTTAACAAACAAAACTGACAGTGCCAGCGCGCACAAGCCGCAGTTTAGAGTCAATAAAAATTGTGTTATCTAACTTATATTCCCAAAACGCAAACGCTTATGGCTGAATTCAAGATGACCAAAAATTTGTTCGGTCCATAACCTCTGACTAGCTGGACGCCTGGACGGACTTGCCTCAAATTTCTTTATCTTGAAAAAAGCATTGTGGAAAAAGCTAAACCAGACAAGATACAGCATATGATTTACGATTAGTTGACTAATCGATTATTAAATTAATTTCTGAATAATTTCATCAAGTGGCAAGGAAATGAATCAAGTTATTGTTGCCATGTGTGCCTATGCTACCTCACGCAAATTTGATATTAATTGCAGAAAATATATTTTGAATTGACATTGATATAAAGAAAACATTTGATAGAAATTTAATTTTTACAGTACAAGTTGTAAAGGGTTTGTGTGAGTGTAAGTAACTTAATTGTTATATATTTATTGGTGAAGAACAAAGATTTCACGAGATCAAGTTGGCAAGAATATTTTATGAATATTTCAGGTATCAAGGGAAAATTACGCTACGAAAATAAACGCTTCAGTAATCAGCTATGAAAATAAGTTAGTTGCAGGCAGCAACACTTAATTTCATATAAAGCATGAAATCTTTCAATATTGCAGACTTGTTCCCTTTGTGTGATAGCCCTTATAGAGCCATTAGGTGAACTACAATTGAATTTAGATCGCCTCAGTGAAGCTGACGTTATACAACATCTTTTCACAATTCGTATGGTCGTCATAAGCAAATTGGGATGGTTCAGGCTGTAATGCACGGCGAGGCCAGCAGAGGTCTCTTGTGTAAACTGGCAGATTCCATTAGCCTACCAGCGACACTGCTGCCCTCTGCTGGTATGCAAACGCCAGCAACAGTCATTTACCACTACATGTACAACTACAAAGCTGCAATCACGATGTCACAAAGCAAACCTGTGGGGGCTGGGGGACTTTTTAAAAATGGGATATTTTTAAAACGGTGGAGTCATCACAACATCGAGCCACGGAAATCAGTTTCGTATTTCGGAAATCAATTAAGTAACTTGCTAGAACATTTATAATTTTAAATGAAGTTGCAGTGAAAACACTTGCATGCCATTTGTCAATACAATTTGGACCTGTCAAATGCTTTTAAAAGCTTTAACCAATAATCAAGTATTTTCTTTGTCGCAATGAATTAATCATTTTAGCTCGAACACTTTCAGGGCGCACAAACTAAATAATCAGGTATTACATAATTTGGCCGTACATCTCAAAAACCAACGAGAAGAGTAATTTTTGCCAAATAAAATCCCGATTTGTGTCTTGATTTGCGATTAGTTTGATTTCTTGAAGAAAAAGGACAACATATGTAAAAACTAGAAGATTCATATTTCAAACTTTGCAAATGCTGTCCATTTTTGGAATTAGAGACGCCTCACCCCTTGGTTTAGGATTATACAATTATCAATTTTTAAAAAAAGCAAAATCACCATTATCAAAGTGAAAGGAAATCCGATTTGACGATTTCACCTTTTCAAAAATCCTTTGAACTAAATAATCCGATTTAGATTTTAAAGTGATTTTTTTGCACAGCCCTAGTGTCAGCTTTGTTTTTGGGTCGAGGTCCCATCACTTCTATCAAAATCACACTATACTTTCATCAGAAAAGACTGTTTTTAACAGTTTGGTACTTCCTTCTTGCCCCAGTTGAGAAACTTCCGATGTAGCGTGACACAAGGAACCTAAAGTTGTAGACCATTTGTGACTCCCACCTCATTCCCCCATACCAGGTTCTTTAATCTTTGATTTGATCAACTGAAGCCCATGCCCAAGGTCATCTCTACAATGACTATGGCCGATTCCACAATATTCCATTTTGAGAATTATCATCATCATCCATCATCGTGAATTTGTATTGCCAAAGAACTGTCATTAGATACATATCCCACAATCGAAAACTTTTCCATATTCTTTGCCAAGCTGTAAACCTCACAGAGCAAATCGAATGCGAGATGCTGCCAACAGAATTTCATCACCACTAGTTATAGATTGGCAAAACATTTAAGGAAATTGAAATCTCAACATCTTAACTGTGTGATCAATAAGAAAGAAAATAAATACAGCAGCATAATTAGAATGATCTTATATATCATTGCAGGCACAAAAACAGGCATGGCATTGCAATCTGGGCATAGGGCACCATTAGAATATTTGTCAGCACACGCACTCCCACAGCCTCCTGAGGTTTGCCCAGTCTGTGCAAAAGAAATACCTCATGCAGAGCCGCATCTTATTGTGTGAATCGAGGGGCTCAAATATTTACTGCATTTTTACACACCAAAATTAAGTGTCATATCCCTAAATTTGGCAATTCTCAATTGCCGTAACTGAAATGTTACTCTTGGGCATTGCAATATCAAATTAAACTGCCTCTGCAAATTGCCTCCATTCCACACCATATCAGCACTGCCTGTACTGCCCAGTAGCTCAGTCGGTTAGGCAGTGCACTGGAAAGCGCGCATATGCCTTAAAGGCGCGGTGAGACGGTGGTTCGAATCCCACCACCGATGTATTTTCTGCATGTCTACCACCCCCACCCCCCATCTTCACCCGTTTCCACTAACCCTAATAAATAAAGCTTGGAAAAAAACGCCCGAATGTGCTAGAAAAACAAACAGAAAAATATCCCTGCCCATCTACAATGGCAGCCGTGCAAAGAGCAAACCAAGCCCAAAGCAGATCTATCTTAAGATGCATCATGTCCCATTTGTTTTGTGATTCCATTGTAAATTGTATTTTGATTATTTGAAATGATAGAAAACAGATCATCCACATTCCATAGTGAAACACCACTATGAATCTAGAGACTTTATATGGCTATTTTCTAGGCTTATTGGGTATTTGCAAATGTTTCAGGATGT
>OMKY01221224.1:0-14637 GCA_900302395.1 Bregmaceros cantori
AAAAATTGAAAGCTCATTGCGGGGGCGGGCGGGACTCAGCGAGAGGAGTGCGGGTGCGGGCGGGAGCGGAATTGAGCCGCAGTCCCACAAGCTAAAAACATTTTAGCTTGCGAGGCTCCGCCGGCATGCAGCTTCTCTTCAACCTATTTGGATCGGATACTTATAGCGTTTGTATCCGATTCCGATCTAACGCCTACCATTCTTGGTCGTGTCGCTTGTTTACATTTTAAATAAAATCTGTTCATCTGTTCATTTGATACCAATAAGCAACAACAAGTGTCTTCCTCCATGTGTTTGTTGTCCATCCTCTTATCCATTTGACTGACATAAAGAGGCACCCAGCTCATCGTCTGGGTGTCGATGAGCTGGGTGCTTCCATCATTATTACTTCTCAATACATGCTCTGCCATTCTCATGTCTTTCCCACCGTTTACTTAAATATTAATACGTATAGACTGTTGTAGCCCCATTAGAATTTATTTAATGTGGACTAACTAAGCTAACATCGATGAGTATAAAATCATTCACTAGTTTTCACTCAACCTAATTAACTCTGAAGGCCACTAGAAAAAGTTTACTATGGCTATTGCTGATTGAATAAAGATGTTGGTTAAAGAAAAGCAATTAGAACAATGAACAATAAAATTATCTAGAAACTAGAAGCACTCAAGAGAAAAATAAAATCATGCTTTTAGTGTGGCAACCCATTCTCAATGCAAGTGCTCGTAGTAGCGACTGCCAATGGCAACTACACTACCCAGCACCCCCGCGACCTAAAAGTCTGGTCACATAACCGCGGTGATCCGCCCAGCAATCTATCGGTAAGTTGATGATTAAGTATGATTATGTTACTCATAGGCGACAGAAATGCACCACAATTTTATTGATTCTTCCGGTAAATTTCATCCAGATCGGTGCACAACTTTTTCAGTAATCTTGGGGTCAGACAAACCAACAAAAAACATAACCTGCTTTGCGGCTACCCCGGCACAGGTAATAAAATGCAATCTAAAATGCAGCGACATGTTGTCATTCCGAACTGGTTATTCACAACCTCTATTCCAGGCGACGTCTTCATGGCGCTGTTCTTGGTGCTGAAGGTTTATTGCCTTGCTGTACCGATCCATCTGTCTGGATTGCTGCCTGTCTGTCTAAGTTTTTGTCTGCACCTGTCTGTCTACATGTCTGTCGGTCTGCACTTGCACCTTTCACCCCTTCAGGGGTATAGGCCCTTGACAAACAACCTCCAAGTTACACAACCCTCTTTTCTGTGACTAGATGAATCCTAGTCTTGCGGCGTCTTGGGAGATCTCGCCACCAGGTCTTTTTTAGGCAGGTCTCCGTTCCTCTTCCTTTGGAGGTTCCAGGTCACATCTTGTCTGGGGATGTTGTGGTTTGCGTAACACATGCCTGATCCATCTCCATTTTTTTATTTCTACATCCAGGTGGTCTCTCTATGAACACTAACGGATGCTTTCTCATAGCTGACAGAGTTCACGTAAAGCGGAAAGTTCCACTCTAGTGTCTGTTCTATGATAATGCACACAGTAGTGATTTCATCCACACATATTCGATTGCCTCTGAATCCGCCTTGCTCAGGTTTTAGTTGCTGGTCAACTGTATTTTTCATTCTCTTTAGGATGGCTCGATTCAGCACTTTTGCCGGGACAGAGAGGAGTGTCGTGCCTCTATAATTGTTACAGTTGCTTAGGTCGCTTTCTTTGGGAGCTTGTTAATAAGACCCTCTTTCCAGTCTGATGGTGTTTCTTATTTCTTCCAGATTTTTTTGAAGAGTGGATACAGCAGGCTGACAGTGGTGTGGATATCTAGCTTCAGGGCCCCTGATAGGATGATATCGGGACCCACTGCTTGCCCATTCATTTTTTCAATTCCTTACTAGTCCACCTGTTTGTATTTTTATGATGTTGGAATTTACTTTCGATTTGCTCAACCACACACTTTAGCTTTTTAGGTAACAAGGATTTTTATCAGGGGATCACTTGTTCCCAATAAAAGTCAATTAACGATGCAGGAACACATTCTGAGAGATGGACATTATTAACCAATGGTCATAATCACCACCTTTTTTCCTCCATGTTTAAAAAGCAAAAACACATATACCAATAAAACAAGAAACATGACATGACACTCCAATACAAAACACACACACAAAGGGGTGGTGTGGGGGGAACAGGGAAGGGGAACAAATTATCAACGTGAAGTGTCAAAACGTCCAGTTTGTAATTTCAGTCTATGACTTCTGCAAAGAAGCGACAAGTTAGTGGGCTGGTTGCATTTTGTCTCGAGAGCATCTAGAACGGGTCTCCAGGTAGCGTAGAAGGGGGTGAGAGCACTACGCACTGAGATCAACCACACACTTTGAATCCTTTTTTTAGGTGGTTGACCTCTGGGAGTACGTAGAGAGATCTGTCACAACAAATCACTTTTGATTGTTTTGCTAGGGGCGAGTGATTACGTAACTTGTGTTCGAGTCTGCTTCCAAACGCATCGCATTGGTTGCGGAGGAGCTCATTATACGTAGTAGGAGTGGCCTCGAATGTCAACAGCCGCTCCCAGTTCGCATGTTGACCGGCGCGGCTGCGCACACCAGCACGTTCTGTTAAGCGACAAGTTGGTGCCGGCGAGATAATGCAGCCACCCCATTGATCCATACGTGGTCACGTGGTTCTACATGCAGCGTCGTGGGGCATCTCTCTACTACTGGTCAGGTCTTCTCGTCCAACAGCAGCCAACCAAGACAGCATCTCGTCGGATTGCGGTAAATTAGAGTTCCCTTTGGGGAAATGAAAGAAATTTAACTTTTGCGCGATGATGCTCCACAGCTTTTAACACAGCAGCGATTCCCAGGCATGTCGGCTTTCGCAGCGCTCGCGCAACGTGCGCGTGCAGGAATGTAAATAATGCCAGGTGTATCCATGCAAGTCCGCCCGACAGGAGGTGCTACTGCTCACTCTGGCAGATTTTTTTTCAAATTTTGTGACGTTTTCAAGTTTGTGACATTACAAGCTTGAAAATGGAATTTAGAGATGAGATTTAAATAATATCTATATATCGCCACATTTCTTTCTCATTTTTGCTTATAACCTTTATTCCCAGTAAATGGCTCCTATTCAGATATTTTAGTGCAGTCAAATTGTTCCAGGGTGTAATTAGTGTTCTGGTGTGCAAAAGGTCCGAGGCGCATGTTACGGCGAGGAAACCCGTTCGTGTCTGGTTAAGTATTGATGGGTTGTCTGTCTGCTTTGTTATCTTTCAGCAGGATCATCGGGATCATCTTGGTCAGAGTTTCACCCAACGCTGGCTATCCCAGCACACACATGCAAGGAGAGCAGCACAGGGGCTAATGCAATTACATTATCATCAAATTGATCACATTCTAAGGTTAGTGTGCTTACGTTGGTAATATACCTTGCTATCAACAGAAAAGTGAAATGGCTGAGTAATTGGTTATCATCAGAGATGGCAACTAATGAAGTACCAATACTTGAGTACTGTACTTGAGTAGAATTTTCAAGTATCTGTACTTTTAGAAGTACTTTTTTCTGTGAGTACTTTTTACTTCTACTCAGTAGACTTTTAACAAAAATATCAGTACTTCTAGTCCTTACTTTCCCAAAACAGGGTTGTTACTTTTTTCATTTTTACACTGTAGGACTATATGTATAGCGTATTATTTGAGTAGATATTTGGATCAGTACTTTGTAGCCTTACTCGAGTTGTTTTTTTACACATGTATTTTACTCTTACTCAAGTAAGAAATCCCAGTACATTTGCCATCTCTGGTTATCATACATCCCAGAAAGTAGGCTCATTGGTATGATTATAAACAATGGTATATGAAAAGACAATAAGAATTTTGATTACAATTTTAGGATAGGTCATCAATGACACATACAGTCAAACAGATTCAGGATTCAATCATTTTCTGGCATTTCACAATGTGACAGGAAGTGGTTTTGGTTTCTGCTCCCCTTCAGCACAGTGTACACACATTCCTGAGACACAAGTAAACATGATGACTGTGCAACAATCGACACACATTGAGACAGTATACTAGTAAACAGGGCATGCATGTTGCCATGAATAATAAAAACTAGTTGGTCCCATTTTGATACTCTCTGAGCATTGATTGTGAATGTGAGTAAAATAAAAAAGTAGTCCCGCTTTACACATCATTAGATTCTGGGCAGCACAATGGTGCTGTGGTTAGCACTGCTTCCACAGCATTCTCTTCTTTACACTATAAGTGGTTGTGTTCAAATATCATTGGAGGAGACTATCAAAACATCAGTGAACATTTTTAGTGTCAAAAGATTTCATGGAATAGACGAGTCCAGTGAGTGCCGTTATGTTGCTGTCTTCTGACTTGTTTTTGAACTTGTCTATTTAATGGGACAGCACACTATTGTGTTATTTAAAAAGGATGGTGGTAACTTGTGCTGTGCTATTCCACACCCAAATTTTCTAGTGTGGATCTGTGCCCCAAAACATTATTCAATAATCTGCGCAACCAGTTTCATTTAATCATTTTTGACAGACTCAACATTGAAGGCAACCATCCCATTGGTCCAGAAGAACATCTGACCACACCAAGTAAGTAACTTTAAGTTGTATGCACAAAATGTCAGCCCACTAATTTTGATGCATAAACTCGCCCATGCATTTCAGAATTCAACTATGTATGTTAACTTAATGGAAGAAGAACTGGTCATAATGGTCACACTCGCTCACTTCATTATGCTGTGTCAGAGGAAGTGAGAATCACTACACTGTCTGCTTGGTGGCACTTTTGCCTGCGATTTCTTTACTTGTTTTTGCTGCAACGCCAAAGTTCTTGACAGCAGAGTGTGTAGATGAACCATGCATCTTTCAGGACTGACGTGACGGTGGCAAACACGCCGATTTTGCTATTTCCAAGGAGCGATGGGCAGGGGGGGGGGGGCTACTTTGCAGGAGAGCCTATAAAATCTAGATGTAGTTCAGCTTGGCAGCAATGTGCACAGCTTACAATCTTCCCTGCAAGCCAAACAAGTAGCTATGGCAACTACCTTTTGTCATATATTAATTTAATTGAGAGTTAAATTATCATTATAGGGGGGGAAGAGAGGGCGAGAAAGGGCAGAACGTCGAGTTTCTGATAGCATACATTTCTTGGGTTCTCCATTCACCCTTCATTATTTTCTACTCAGTAAAATGTACAGGAATTTCTTACTTGAGTAAGAGTAAAATGCGTTTGTGAAAAAAGAAACGCAAATAAGACTACAAAGTACTGAGCCAAATGTCTACTCGAGTATAAGTACAAAAAGTATAAAGTACAAAGTAAAAAAATAAATGAGTTTATAAAATGCACTTTTTCAATGCTAGTTTTACAATGTTTGAGTGTTTGAATAAATGGCTAAAAACAAGCCTTCGCAAATCCTTCTCATAGGCCCAACTCTTATACAATAACACAAAGAACAGTAACTATACATATCCCTACCACCTACCATCGGTGCACAAAAAAGTAATGAGCCTGATTTGGGAAAATTAAGGAGTAGAAGTACTGATATTTCTGTTAAAAAAAAATCGACTGAGTACTTCTAAAAGTGCAGATACATGAAAAACTACTTAAGTACAGTACTTAAGTATTTGTTCTTCATACTTGCGATCTCGGCTTATGTGCTTAAATGTCTTTGATTAAATATAGTGTTGGGGGGGGGGGGGCGGTGGCAGAGTGGCTATAGAGCGCGGCTCCCGGACCAGATGTCAAGCAACACAGGCTGCAATGACTCCCCCCGACTCTTCATCCCAGTTTTTGATTTAATCCTGTCACTATCTCTCTCAATAAAGAATGAAAAACGACGCTTGTGCCCAAAAAATAACTTAAAAAAAACAAGGAAAACATCATAGTTTTAAAATGGTTGGGCTTGTAGCAGTTCAAAATAAATTAGAGGCTTAAGAGACCCTCTATTCAGTATCCAGGGAGAATAATGATGCTGATCTTACGGTCCCACGAAACCTGTCTCGACTGAAAGATGGGAGTGCTGTTCGTGTGGTCGCTATGTGGGTCTATACGTACAGGTTTGTCTCAACACAGCGTCACCCACTTCCTTTTTGCTGCATCAGAGGGAGAGAGAGACTCACTTTAGTTGTCCGCATGGTGCTATTCTTGGCCGAAACTACGTAAATGTTTCAATGCCAAAGTAGAAGCCCCCGAGGGAACCAACACTTCTACATCAGAGAGAGTGTGACTTACTGAGACCAGACAGAAAATGGTGAGCTGGTCAAAGCACACTAACGTAACGTCTACGCCGAGTCGCTGCTCCTATTTCTGACAGGGCGGAAAGGCCAGCCTGCCGTTTATGACTTTTTAATGGGGCTCACTTGCCCGGAAGTTTGTGCATTTGTGCCACGTACACATACATGCACAAAAAAATACCATCCACACACACACACACACATCCCATATACACAAAGTCACACACAAAACCTTGACCGTCCGATAAGCAGATGGTGCATATTAACTTTAATTGCTGCCTTGTGCGTGTGAGTTTGCGTTCAGGTGTGTATGTCAGTGTGTGTGTGCGTATGTGTGTGTGTGTGTCGGTGTGTTTATTAATGTGGGTACCTGTGTGTGATGAAGTGGCAGATATTCATGCCTGTGGAAATAAGCACATCTGCTGAAATCAAACATTTAGCTTAAATATTACAATATTTACACCTGTTAACAGATGGCATCACTCTCAGACTTGGATATGCACTCAATTCACTGCAAACATCGAAGCAACGTAATGAAGGTGAGGCGTTTTGCATGCGATATCTGGAAAGGAACACTGAGAGACAGACGGGGGAAGGAGGCATAAGAGAGACATAGAGTGAGAGACAGAGAGAGATTTTCTCATTCCACTAATGAGCTATACCAGCAATAGAGCCCTGAAAATGATATGTCATTAACAAGCCTTTTCTGCGATTAAGCTATTTTACAGGAGCTGAAGTAGCCAAGCCCCTCTTCAATGAGATAATGTACGCAGTTTCAATTATAATCCTGAGCAATGGATGGAGGCTCCACTCTCAAAGGATCTAAAACTTGAGAAAACATCCACACTCCTGGCTTAGATCAACATTCACTAGGCGTTTCTATGGCTGTGTCCGAAATTGCTCCCTATCCCCCATATAGTTCACTATATGGTGTGCACGCCATTTTGTAGGGGTGTCTAAATTCTCCATGTACCCTAAATATATATAACCCATAATGCACTGTGAGATATTTTAAAAATGACCTAAACGTACAAAAAATGGCACTGTGGAAGTAAAAAGCGACCGACTACGGCAAATAGTTATAAATGTAAGTACTTTTGACTTTTTCTGATGATTGTTGAATTTTATTTTTATTATTTTTATTTTATTTGCAATGAGTTGAAAGTGAACAGCAGTCATTTAAGATTGACTAGGATATTAACAAATAGAGCATGACAACAATAACATTCTGCGACAAAAAAACATCAACAGTAAAAGCGCAGTTTGCATGTAAAAAAAAATGATATCGGCAAAGAAAGTGTTTCTGACAGGAATTGAACCTAGAGCCTCTACTATTGAGCCACTCAGGCTGCTGAGGTGTGGCCAGACCGCTTCTAGTAGCTGGCTAATTGAGCTCAGAACTAACGTGCTTAACCGCGGAAAGACATATACATCATTTTCATCCTTTGTTTAAAACTTTCTACACACAGGCTTGTTTCATTAGGAAAACAATGCGGGAAATATATAGAGAAGACAATATTGTGATAAACATTGCACACTCGCCAATGTGTACTTGTGCAGCAGATCAGTAATAAAGTCCTATACATTCATTGCTCCATTCCATTGCATCCGTTTAAAACTGACATATTAAAGTATAAGTATTAAATTATTAGACATGTACTTTGACTGATCGGTGGTCCTTTGTGTTCAAAGTAATTCAATAATTCAAAAGGTAAACGCTTAGGTACGCTAATGTAAAAAAAGGAAAGTAGTGGATATTGCCAGATTCAAACCTGGGCCATTCGGCTTCACAGACACATGTATTACCACTAAGCCACAACTCAAGCTGATGGAAGACAGGGTAACCAAACACCCAAAGTGGCTGGCTAAATGAATTGAAACAACGAGGACCCGCTAATAGTCGGTCAGCCATTGAATTAACAGAGACGGAGAGTGACGCAGCAGATTGTGTAACGCGGTTAGGACAGCGTTGCGTCTATTGGGTTTTAACTTTTGTCCTGCCTACATAAGTATCGAACCTGATTGGTCAACTTCGCCATCACTCTCCAAGCCAAAAAAGCATAGGTGTCAAGTGGCACAGGACAGCGTCGAGAGAGCTAAAGTCCTCCCATTACAATGAACAGAGAATGACGATTCTGAGTGGATAATATATTAACCCTTTCATTGCTGATGTGAACTTTACCAGGAACTAATTCTAGAACATAAACAATGTATTAATGTATTATGATGTATCCAATTAAACGAGACACATACTTAAATACCTATACCAAGAATGTCATAAAAGTGGTTTTATTTCTTTCACAGTCCATTCCACTGTCTTAAGTTGATGTCTTAATTGCATTTCCCTTGTTGGATCAACGATATTAATAACAGAATGTTCCCGAATGTTCCAATAAGTCTATATTTAAAAAACACATTTGCTCATCTGTTAAACCAATGAATTATGGTAATGAGTGCACTAATATTTCATGATCTTCGAATAGCACACCATTTTAGTCAAGATACATATACATGTAGTGCCTACTTATGAATTTTTTTTTTTTAAAGAATTTCTGTCATTTATTGGTGTCCTTCCCAAAGCTAAATGCACTTTGGTGAATGTATTCAAAATGTAATCAAAAGATATTTTGAGTAGTGGTTACTGATCGGGTATAGACGAGTTTGCAGGCAAAATACAGGGGGCTGGTATTTTGTCCCGATGGCTGAAACGCACTTCCAGTGTCTGTATAGTTGCCTGTGTAAAGTCATCATAGTGGACGAAGGTGGCTGAATTTGTCACATAAAACGCACATTTCAGGATCCGCTTACTAAAACCTGCTCTGTGACAAATTACACATCATCCACCCCACTTCACTCACCGTTTTAGTATTGATGAAATACAGTCAAAATCCGACTTGAAGTTACTCACCGATGAACGGATTGCGCAGATTTTTGAATCATGCATTCAACAAGGGCAGTAGGTGTGTGCTCCCACCGAAAATACATGTTGAAAAATAGCCAAAGACACAGCAAAATAAATGCCACTGGAAGAGATAATCAGCCTACAACTTTAACCGGAACTTCCCGGCAAACTCATCTATACATAGAACAGACTCATTCCCGCCTGGTAGATAGCAAGTGCTTGGCCCAAAGCTAGAATTGATGATGCTGTGTTGGACCACACCTGTGCCAGTGCATCGGATCCCAGTGTGATAATAGTTTGCAAAAAGGTCCACCTCTCGCCCAATTCACCGCACCTCACAGGTTTGATTAAGAAACTCATATTTCAACTGTCAACTGTCCATTATTGATGCAAGTTGCTAATTTCTCAAATAAATTCTCCTTTTTTATCTCCTTTTCACTGTCAATTTGTTAAATACCTGTATTTAACCGTTTAAGGTATACATAACTCACATAGTGTACTTGGTTCTTAGTGTTTTCACAAATTACAGACCAATCTCAAACCATTTCTATCAAAAGTGTTGGAAAAAGTAGTTGCTGCCTTTCTCTCTCAATTTTCAAAAATTTCAGTCTGGTTTCCGCTCAGCTCACAGCACGGAAACAGCCCTAGTCAGAGTCATCAATGACCTGCTGATGGCGGCTGACTCTGGCTCACCATCGACAGATCCTCTTGGATCTGTCGGCAGCATTTGACACGGTTGACCACAACATTCTCCTTCAGCGCCTCCACCACACCGTTGGACTTTCTGGCTCTGCCCTGAGCTGGGTCGAGTCATGCCTGACTGGGAGAACAGAGTGAGTCTCCTTGGGGGGAGCTAAGTCAGAGACGCTCACGGTCACCTGTGGTGTCCCACAAGGTTCAGTTCCTGGTCCCACCCTGTTCACCCTCTACCCCTGCCCCTTGACCGCATCATTCGTCAGCATGGAATATCATTCCACTGCTACGCCGACGATACACAACTCTACATAAAGACTGGTCCATCACTTTCATCTCCCTCAATACTGAGCACCTGCCTTGAGGGCGTTGATGACAGAAAACTTTCTGCAACTGAATAGCTTCAAAACAGAGATCTTAGTTGGCACACCATACCAGGACCGGTCATCTCCCATAACACACATCACCTTCTCTGGCCAAAACATACCCCTGTCATCCACAGTCACCAATCTGGGTGTAAAATTTGACAACCCATCTCTTTTTTGACACCCACATCAATCACCTCCGCAAAACCCCTTTCCACCACCTCCGGAACATTGCTAAACTCCACCCCAGACTCAGTCTCAACTCTCAACTCAACAGATTTTTATATAGCGCCAAAATCGCAGCCGAAGCTGCCTCAAGGCGCTTCACAAAAGTGATTACGTTTTTAGAATTAGATTCAAGGAGTATAGCAGCTCTTTACCTAACTACCCCCCAACCTTGATTTCGCAGTTAAGGACAGTAATTTCGGGTTGTTTACAGAACTCCTTTAACGGAGGACTGGAAAGAAGAGAGTCTGCCAGATTCAGAAAAACGGATCCACGCCTTTATTTCCTCAAGGCTAGATTACTGTAATGCACTCCTCACCGGGATCCCTAGCAGCAGCCTACAAAAAACTGCAATACATCCAGAACAGCGCTGCTAGGGTCCTGATGAGGGTGCAAAAATACGACCACGTCACACCTGCCCTCCATACACTCCACTGGTTTCCTGTTTCATTCAGGATCTACTATAAATTGGCTCTAATAACCCAACAATCCATCCATGGAACTGCCCTGTCCTACCTCAAAGACCTTCTAACAACCAAGACACGCTCACGCAACCTCCGCTCAAACAATAGCATCACCATACAACCACTAAGGGCCAAGCTGCGCAACATGGGTGACGAAGGCTTCTGCTCAGCCGCTCCCCAGCTGTGGAATTCCCTCCCAGGCCACCTCAGGGTGCCATAGTCTATTGACTCTTTTAAAACAGGCCTAAAAACCTACCTTTTTAGAAAAACCATTTCGTGAACTGTTTCTCTTGTGCTTTTTTTAAATCTGTTTTTATCCTTCTGTTGCACCTTGAGATTGTTTTTAACAATGAAAAGTGCTTTATAAATAAAATGCATTATTATTATTATTATTATTATTATTGTTATTATTATTATTATTATTATAGTGTATTAACCACATTGCATCTCACCATAATGAGTACGATCCACCGGTACAGCAGGATTTGATTAGTGAATATGGATAAACATTGGGAATTGCCCTAAGTACATTCACAGACACAACTTTGGCTCACGTACAGCTCACATGTCATGTTTCAAAAATCCTTTACACTATTAATCCAAAAATATGATTACACTTCAATTGACAGCACCTTCTTTCTCTGCCATTTACTGCTCCACATGACATTTTAAGCAATCAAATGCATCCATTCATTTTATCCCTCCTTGCAAGCGACGCAAAAGATTTGTCTTTGCTGAAATCTGAATAATCAAACCCACCCAGTGTTATGTGCAGATGATCCTGATTTGCTTAAAATGTAACATGTTGACAGTATTGAATACAAAGACGATTTTGTTGTGTTTATTGAAATGCTTTCTCCGTGCTGAAGGTTAAACAAGATCTGTGAAGTTAAACCTCCTGTGTCATTTTCTCATTTTAGCAGTGATTAGCAGCTTGCCCTCTGACACGTCGACTCATACACAAAACACAAAATGATAAAAATGTAATTAATTAGGGTTCCCAAGCTACAACGCAGCCTCAAATATTTAAATCTTTGAATTTACTTTTTATCAGTGAAATAACCCCTTATTTTTGTCACAATACAGCTTTTTAGCATTTTTCACCGATTACTTATTAGTATATGTTTAAGATGCAGTAGATGCAAAGTCATTTCCAAATGCAGTGGGGTGTAGTTACCATTTGAGAATTTGAACTGAAAGCTGTGGTTACTCCAATTTAATTTCAAAAATCTTAAAGTGAGTAATCAAATGCTGGCAAACCGGCTATCAAATTATTCAGGGTTTAAATAGGCGGCAATATGATGCCTAGGTACCGAATAGGCTGTTCACTTTTGGTGACGTGCAAAAGTGAATTATTTTATTCCCCCCTGCAAGAGTCCAAAAATATCCTGTCTTCCCTGAAAACCGAGGAAACCATTCCCACCCAATCCTATGTGCCACAGACCACATTTTTTATCTTAAGTTATGGGTCATTTGGGGCACGCGCAGTGGCCAAGAGGGTAGAGAGCGCGTCCCCCAGACCATAGGTCGAGCAGTGCCGCTGGTTCAAATCCCCTGTCCGGCTTTTCTGCAATGTCTCCCCACGACTCTTCATCCCAGTTTCCGATTTAATCCTATCTCTATCTCTCTCAATAAAGAATGAAAAACAGCACTTGCACCCAAAAAATAACATAAAAGTTATGGGTCATTTAGCGGTTAGGGTAGGGCTTAGGGAAGGGGTTAGTATTAGCGGTTAACCCCTAACCCTATTGTGACTTTGGAACATAGGGTACAAACCAGGGCTTCGAACCGGTTCAAGGAACGAAAACAAAAACCGAAAACGAACGGAAATTTACTGAATTTCACGAGGAGCGGAAACTGAAACGGAAAAAGATTTCTTCAACTGTTCCGGAACAGAAATGGAACATTATGAAATCCACAAAACCGTTTAAAAACGTTTTTTTCTTTTCTCTATATATTTTAACAAATCTTATATCTGGGAGACTATTTCCATCCACTTTCACTGTCAACCCTAATTTCCATCGCTAGCGATATCGCAGCGACACTGAAATAAACTGCATTTTAATGAACGGAGGATGCTCCATTGCCAGCGATGTCGAGCGATATCGCTCGACACGATCGCTGGGTTTCGTGTCGCGCCGCTGGATATAACGTAAAATTCATTATTGACACGCGATATCGCTCGACGAGGGGGCGTGGTGTGTGTTCAGTGATTGACAGGGGACCGTTCCGACCGTGGCAGAGCAGATCCACGCGCGCTCCATTGTTGAATGAATGAAATGCATCATGCATGTGTGTATGTGCTTGTGTGTGTGTGTATATGCGTGCATGAGTGTGCGTATATGCGTTCGTGTGTGTGCATGGGTGTGTGTTTGTGTGCATGTATGCGCCTACCTGTGTGTGCGTGTGGATATTTGTGCGTGCGTGTGTGTGTGTGCACGTGTGTGTGTATGTGCGTTTGTAGAATTCCCCGGAGCGTTCTACCATACTGTCTATGGTTCACCCCGATGTACCACGCATTGCGATTATGTTGTTTAGCATAGCAATGCAAAGAGTCGACGTGCAACTTTTTCTGGCTAGTGTCGAGTTCACCCCGCGAGGTAAAACCTCGCTGTTTTGTCAAACTACGAAATATTTCATTTCATCAACATTTTGACCAACCACCCATTTTGTATTTTGGTGAATTGATCTGTGATTATTGTGGCATTTATATTATTTATGTATAAAAAGAAAGAAAGACGTTTTGGATTTTATCCGTGCCTTATTGCAGCACGACTTATTTTTATTATAATAGGATGCATCCTCTCCATCGTTCGACAACGCTGTTGAAACAACCGTCTCTGCTCACGTTGGCGGAAACGACACACGGCGGCGCCAGTCGGAGGTCACAAAAGTAGGAGTGGAGTCGTTGTGTTCGTTTGCAAAAACCATGTCGGACTCCGTAGTGTTTTCTGGCCCTCTTCCCGACCTAACGAGTGACGACATGTTTAGCAGGATGTCCTCATTCCGTCGCTGGCTTGTCAGATGGTGTCCCGATAACAACGTGGGCCTTATTGACAATTGGAGTTCTTTCTGGGGGCGATCTGGCCTGATTAGCAAAGACGGTATCCATCCAACCTTGGACGGTGCTGCTCTTCTCTCAAAGAACATGACCTCCTTTATCACCAAACAGTGACTACTCAGTGGGGGGGCCAGATCACAGAGTTGTAGTGCTTCTCACCACTCTGTGCTTCCACAGTTGCCTACTTCCGGAGATTCAACAAAACTGAGGGCCCAGAGTTGCAGTCTTACACGCTCTCTGGCGCCCCTCAATTCAATTAGACAGCTAGAACAACAGAACCCCCCTCCTGTATCAGTCCCCCAAGCAGACAGTGTTACCACCCCCAAGCCATCTAAATACTCACCTTCCTAGGGAAACAGGCCGTGGAGGTGGAGTTGCTGCTATATATAATTCCAGCCTAAGCATTTTGCCAAAACCTAGACTATGCAATAAATCCTTTGAAGCACTTGTGCTCAATCTTTCCCATTTAAACCACGCCAGTAATTAAGAAGGAAGGACTCCAGACCGAGAGGATTGGTAGTAGAACAGACCTTTAGTGACACATGGAACAGTGCATGGACACAGAACAGGAAACAGAGGACAGGACCCACCTATATAGAGGTCCCTCACCAGGAAGTAGTAAGCCTGGTGAGTGCCGGCATATAATCGTCACTAATATACTGGCGTGAC
>OMKY01221230.1:0-12085 GCA_900302395.1 Bregmaceros cantori
CGACCCATCCCCCGTGGCCCAGGGGCCCTCTGATTGCCGCCCCCCGTGGCCCAGGGGCCCTCTGGTTGCCATATCCCGTGGTTCAGGGGCCCTTTGCCATCCCCCGTGGCCCAGGGGCCCTCTGATTGCCGTCCTCCGTGGCCTAGGGGCCCTCTGGTTCCTATGTCCTGTGGCCGAGGGCCCTCTGACTGCTGTCACTCCCCCCAGCCCATTTCAGTTAACCCTTATAGACTAAAGAAGTACAACTAAAGAAGATCCTAGAATAGAGGGCTCTATCGCAATCAGCATCAACATCGGTATCTGGATTGTTGTTGGGCCCCCCCTGGATCCATGGGCCAGCCCCACTCGCCCAGTCGGTAATACGGCCCTGCCCACAAACTGTACTTTTTAACTTTAAGAAGTATTATGAGAGGTTCTTCCGAAATGTAGTTATCGTAGGCTTATCAAAAGTATCTACTGGCAATAGGTAACATTCATTTTTAGGTAAAGCCGCCATCTCATTCAGCCATGTTACTTAAATTTACAAAAATAATTTGAAATATATATTAAAAATATACATATAAAAATAATGAATAATATATGATTTAGTTATTGTGTGATACAAGTCATCATATAAAGCTTAAACTTTTGAGCTTGCAATACCCAAAAAGCCCACAAGGTGGATACAAGCCAGAGGGCAAATGTTCGGTCTGCAATACTATCAGTCCAGCAGTGGTCTCTACTCTACTGTTTCAAACCCGCATTACATCAAGTCACACAGGGGCCGGTGTTGAAAAAAAGAGTTTATTCCTAACAAAACCAGTAAAAAAAAACAGCAGTGAGAAAATGCATGGACGCTATGCTACAAAAAAGTCAACAGCACAACATGATAGATCTAAAAAGGTAAAAATTCACAGGACGAGAAGTCGGTGGAACCCTGAAGGGTCGTCTCCTTGTGAAACTGAAGGCCAAGTCATGCTACAGGGCTCACGCTCGGCGCGTTGAGCGTCCGGTTGCGAGTACAACCCGGGGCTCTGAGATTGGTCCGCGCAAGAAGCAAGATACCCGGATGCTTGTAAATTTCAGGTAGCTATTTTTTTTTTTCAAGATGCCGCCCAGGCACCAGTGATTGGCTAGGCCTGTGAGTACTGCGCTTTTCACCCTGTCGCTTGTGTTATTCCATTGCACCCACTATCCTTTACGCTAAGTTAGCCTAGTCTGGCAAGTCAGAACCGACAAATCGTTCACGCATCGCTCGCGGTTCATGGTCGTAGGTCTGAATTAAGCAGGAAAATGGGAGGATCCAAATCAGGCAATCAAATCACAACACAGTAGGCGTGACAAATGACAGGGAGTAGAGAAGAAGGAGCATTCTTTTAAAAAATTCTAATCGACAAAGAAGGATCCTGGCAACAGAATACAGATGCTACCGGAAGATCCTTGGCATACGCTACACAGACCATATCACAAATGAGGAGGTCCACACAAGGATCCAACAGGCCATAGGTCCACACGACACTCTCCTCACAACAGTAAGGAAGAGGAAGCTGAAATGGTATGGACATGTGTCCCGCTCAACGGGCCTGGCGAAGACCATCTTGCAAGGAACGGTGAGAGGGGGACGAAGAAGGGGAAGACAACGGAAGAGGTGGGAGGACAATATACAAGAATGGACAGGCCTGCAGAGGACGGAGACAGATGGAGGAGAATGATAGCTGCGTCATCAATGGTGACGCATCAACTTGACGTCACGGGATAGGCAAGCAAGGCAAGCAATCGACTTAACCAATCACAGCGCACTAGGCGTGACAACTGAGTGGAGAAGGAAGTGAAGATGTCAACAACATCACAGCGATCAGCTGTTTGATCTCCTGAGAGCGACACATTCGAGACATTTGGATAATTCTCTGACACGGGCAGTTAATGTCTGCAACTTGAGGAGGCTGATCTTTAGGTCCAGCAAAGTTCCGCCTTCACAGGGCTCTGATTGGACCGAACAAATTATATCGATCGGGGTCTATGCTTGGTCCACACCCACGTGATCGTGAACGTCACGCGATGCGTGAATAAGTTGTTGGTTCTGGTTGCCAGACTAAAATTAGCCCAATTCACGTTAAGAGGCGTAAGCTACCCATTTTGTTCTGCCCATCCTTTCATATTAACTGGTGCACATTGCTATTCTGAATACACGCTATTCCGAGACGATTTTTTTTTTTTCATAACAGAGCATGCTAAAAACCCTTTTTTCTTAATTGAAGATTTGCAGCTTTACAAGAAAGAAACTCTGAATTTCAAAAAGGTTTCGTTCTTGGGTTAGAGGCCTTTGAACAACATGTTGTCTTTGTCGGAATAGTCGGTATCGGAAACGGCCGGTTTAAAAAAATATGCTGCTGTTAAAATGCCCTTGACATGAGTCCCAAGACGCCATTGAGGAAACAAAAAGTCTGATTTAGGCAGAGATGGCAAATCCAGTTTCTGAAAGTAAAAATCCTGCCATGTTTTGGCTTCTACCTGTGCACTGCAAATAGTAGCTGCTCCTAATTAGAGAAGCTCTTCAGTTGGGGTGCTCTGCTAATCAGTGACACCTCTTTGCAGTGCACTTCTACGCTGGGTAGAAGCCAAAATGTGGCAGGACTTTTACTTTCTGGAGCTGGATTTGCCATCTCTGGATTTAGGTAAATGGTTCCCGGCAGTTGCTTGCTTTTTGATGCTTCCATTTCTTAAAGAACCACAAACGTCGGCACCATATTGATGTGAACGTGTCATGAAAATCTGGGAACTGTGAAAACTGTCTTCTGTGTCTACAAAGGGCTTCACTGTATAAAACTGTCTACTATGTGTGGCTGTAATTACACATGGTAGGTAGGATTTCATTGGTCTTATAATCTGTGTATCAATGAGGAAGGGGGCTACCATTTGCTCACAGATGAATGTGTGCTATCTAACGTTACCTAGGGATTGCTAGTTAAAAAGGAGAAAACTGTTTATTCCAGATTTCCAAGGGACGACTATTGATGAATCACAGATAAAAATCTGATACCTCGATGCAGTACCAGTGGGGGGGCTGTGATTCCCCGGTGAGCAAGGATGAGTGTGTGGGTGTGTTCTGAGAGGCGAGAGTGTGACGGATGTGTAAATCATGCGCTTCATCTCATGGCCGAGATGCAGGATGTATAAACCTGCATCCTTCATCTGTTGGTACAATCAAGGTGTGAAAGTTTCCGTTGAGACATATAGTATACACATTTTCCCGCGAAATACAGGGGGCTGACATTTGTCCCGCCGGGTGTAACGCACTTCCTGTGTCTTTATATTTCCCTACGTACAGAGATGGGCAGTAACGCATTACATTTACTCAGTTACAATTTTTATGTGTACTTTTTAACTTTTGGAGTACATTTTTCTCGAGTTACTTTCTACTTTTACTCAAGTAAATTTGAGGTGAAAAAAACTACTTTTTACTGAGATGTCAGTAAAAAGTACTCGGTACATTAACTCTGCCTTTAGCGACATCCACTGGGAACTGTTGGTACATATGTTGATGTCATATCTCTCTCTCGGGCGCTTTCTCTCTCACTCGGTCTCTGTCTCTCTCTCGGGCTCTCTCTCTCAGGCGATAATTTTTTTAATTCATTTTTTGAATTAATTTTTTAAACTGAAAGTTACTCAGTACTTTCACTACTTAAGTAACTTTTTTGTGGAATACTTTATATTTACTTGAGTAACTATTTGGATGACTACTTTTTACTCGTACTTGAGTAATATTTTGCTGAGGTAACAATACTTCTACTTGAGTAATTTTCATGGCTACTCTGCCCATATCTGCCTACGTAAAGTGATCGTAGTGGATGAAAGTGGATGAATTTGTCACACAAAACGCCAATTTCAAAATCTGCTTACTACAGCTCACTGTGGAATAGCACAAAGTTACCACCACCCTTTTAAAATAACGGTGTAGGTGTGTGCTCCCGCCAATTAGACTTGTTGAATAATAGTCAAAGACTCTGCAAAATGAATGGCGGCGGAAGTGGCGAGCATAGATGTGGTAGTTAAGGAAGTAAACCGGCAACGGGTCAAAAACGTGTCTATTCGGTGATGACATTGGCGGCAGGATGTTGCATATGGGTGCTGTTGGGGGTTAATCTAAAATATTCCATGAATTATTATTTTTTTGTTTTCTTGGAGACAACCTAAGTACATGGATATTTCTATTGTCAAAGGAGTAGCAAAGCTTGTGTGTTATTTTAGTAAGCAAACGCCAGCCGAATCTATTCAAAATGCAACCGAGAATGTGCTGTTCTATTTTCAGTTCTTCATGACACGTTGCTTTTAATGAACTGCGTAAAGAGATCAAAACTGTTTTTCAAACCCTCAGCACATTGCCAACCAGCCCCAATAATAAAGATTGTCAGGTAAAAGGTGCTCCTACCAAGCCATTTGGCTTTGCATCACAGAGAAGATGTGCGATGTGTGTGTCGGAACCTATTCAGTGCCCGGACTGGAACCCGGACTGTATCGAGACATTCAAAAGGCAAACTGTGTGTGGACAATATCCTAGTTCGGATGACATACGTGCGGGGGGTTGTCTGAATTCTCACTTCCATAAGGGCGGGATAGGCTGGTCTGGATGAAAATTGAATGTTTGTTTTACTTCCACTGCGACGGTGTGAGCAAAAGGTCACACTATCATGACAATGATTTGCTTTTTTTAATCATTCATTTTTTTAAATGAATAAAGATCGGCAAAAACTTTGGACGGTTGTTATGGAAATGTGACGCCTCCATTGTCCTGATTGGCTAGAAGCTGTGACATCATTAGATGTCCCCACCCATCAGCGATAAATCAGTGATACTTCCTGGTGGGGTGATGTTTCCCTGCTTAGCTCATAGCTTAGCTTAGCTAGCCGATACCCGGCTAATGTCCAGTATAGCTTAATAAATGAACCCTCTAGACATATTCCTGTGTCAAGACTGGTCATTTCCTCTACGTGGACACCTTATCTGAGCTGCCATTACACGGTCAAAGCGGTCAACTTGTTTGGCTGCAACTAGCGAATATTTGTATTATCGATTGGCCCTTTTTACAGATAGAATTAATCAATGAATCAATGAATGTGTTCATCATTCCGTTCAGATCAGAATGATTATTAGCCCAGAACATTATTAATATTGTGAACTTTTTGATGTCTTACAAACTTCACATATCGCTGATTGTGCAATAAGATTTCCATTCAAGTATTTCCATTCAAGAGCCTGCTGTTCCGTGCTAGCAAATGTTTTTTCACCCAAGCTTACATATTATCTTTATCGTATTGTTCCATCCATCCATGGGAATGGGCCGGGCCATGACGCTGGGAATAGAGACATTGGATGGAACGTATTTTAAACACGTTTGAGCGGAGGACAGACTAAACAATAAAATGATCAATCATGGCCAATTAAATGATTATTAGATTAATTGGCTTATTATTTTCAATTAACCGATTAGTTGCAGTTCTAATGCCAAGTAATATCTTCACCACTTATCAATTTGGTCACGTGACTGAAACTATCCCTCCAAATGAATTTAGCGTGCTATTTGACACGACCGGACAGTGGAAACTTGCCTGTTGTTAGAAAAGGTATCTGCCCAAGAAGCAGAAACCGAAACATTCTCAGCTGTGCTTTGATGGCAAATACCCACCAGCAGTGGTAAGTGTTACAAAATAAAGCGCTGCAGTTAGTCGTTTCGGCAGCAGGCGCCTCGGTACGTTATCCAAGACATCCCAATACAAACATGTTATCAGTGCATCCCGATGTAAAGCACACACACACACAAATCAATTGGGCGAGCGAGCGCCAGCGTCGCCCGTCGTCGTTCGAGTCGACTCAATCACCGACACTTGACCGTGAGTCGTCGCAAGTCTTTTCAGAGAGGCAAAATTCACAGAGAGGTCTGACATCCTGTGTTTGGAGAATACGTTTTCCGAGTGCGAAGCACTCTTTACGTTTACAATGACCTGACTCGGTGCTGGGTTGCGAGGGTTGGGGGCAGAGCTATGTACCCAGTCGTCTGAACTCACAGGCCAGTCTTGGATGGTGTTGAGCTGCGCGGACAGTGGGCAGAGGCCACGGACAGAGGAGGAACCGGAGTCTGCTACGGCGACAATGTTGGATTTGCTGGTCTCCGGGATAACGGACACTTTCGATGGCGACTCTGGGTATTCGGGGTCAGGCGTCTCCACTTTGATTTGAACACTTCGGGCTTTAAGGCGGAGTTTGTGAGGCAGGGCCGCCGAGCTGCCCTGCTCTGGCACTTTAAGCGTGGAAACGATGACCCCGCGGGATTCAGCCTGCGCCGGCACGGCCGGACCCTTAGGCACCTGCTGCTCGTCTTCGCCGTCCGACAGCTTGCCGATAGCGCTGTCGTCCGAGCTGCGCGGCGAGTTACTGGACGATATGTTCATCTGCAGTAGCGACGGAGATCTGGAGTAGGCGTTGGTCAGCGGGCTGGATGGCTCGTACGGGCTGGCCCGCTCGACCGATGTGTAAACCTCCGCAGGCTCTCGTTTGACGGCATCCACCACTGACCGGCATGTGGCGCTGAAGGCATCGGAAAGCGCAAGGTGAGGAGAGTGTTTGATGACTGATATGCAAGAGCTTGCCCGCTGGAGTGGCTCCTCGGTATGGGCGGCGATTCCTGGGGAGAGGCCGGGAACCACTAGGTCACGGTAGAGTGAGGCGGTCGTTTGGGAGACCTTGTGCATTTCCTGAAAAATGACAAATAAGGCCATGTTTACATGCTGCCAAGATACTGTATAGACAAGTTCAGCAGGCGTATAATATAATCATATAATGTTTTTGCATGCACACATCGCAGCAGATTCTTAGTGTTAATGTGATAACTTTAGAACAGATGGATGGATTTGTCCCAGATCGGGTGTGTTAATGGTCTAGGGTAGGTTCATGAACTGATGAGAATCTGAAAGCCAAAACTTAGAATGATGGCTGAATTCGAGATGGCTGAATTTTTGTTTGGCCCATAATGACTGGGTCGATGGATATTTGCCCCAATAGCTATACAAGGTAGTTTAACTGAGATATGTCAAGATTCAAGGTTATTTTTAATCGACCCAAGGAATATTTGGTCAGGAACAGCATGTTCCAATTCTATGGGTAATTGGTCAGAGAGAGGGAAAGGTGTATCAAGCAGTTTTGTGTTTTGTGTGGCAAATTCAGCCATTTTGCACACAGGTTGCTATACAGACACCGGAAGTGCGTAGCATTAGGGCGGGAGGCATTACATTTTTCGGGCGTAAACTCATCTATATCAAAAGAAAAGCTAAATGTTTTTATCTATTTATTTTTACTCCTTGCTTTTCTTTTTCATTGGACAAGATTAATCGGAAACAGGGCTGAAGAGATCGGGGGTAGATCGTAAAAAAACTGCAGATGAGGGGAGGAGAACTTTAAGTCTGTCCTCTGTGCCTCAATCACCGTATGGTACGCCCCCCCCTCCAAAATGGACAGATGCAGACTGCAGCGGGTGGTCAAGAGTTGGCGAGCAGATAATCGGATCCTCCATACCCGCCATCCACAATCTTTTCAAAGCCAGTGTCAAGTGGAGGGAAGAGAATATTACATCTGAACCCTCTCACCCCCTTACCCTCAGGCAGGCACCTCAGAGCTCTGCTCATCAGAAGTGCCAGATCAAGGAACAGTTTTTCCTCCTAGCTGTCTCCCTTCTTAACATTGACAAAAGCACCAGCCACCTCACACGCCGCACTGTAGCGTGAGGGGCGGTTTCTGGCGTTTCTTTTTTACATTTTAACAATGTCACTTTATATTATAGCTTATTTTATTATGTTCTATCACTTTTGATGGTGTAATATTATTTTTATTTTTATTTTAGATTTTTGACAGTAGACTACTATATGGTTTTTCTACTATGCTGTTATTTTTATTGTAGTTTTTATTTAGTGTACCAGAGTGTGTCAATTTCCATTGTGTTTCATGCATGACCTGGCAATAAAAGTGATTCTGATTCTGATTCTGACACCATGGACATTGTAATTGAGACCACCGCGGCAATTCAACGCACTGTGGTCTGAGGGGCGCGATGGTGCAGCATCCTTACCAATCTCCCACCAGGCCGCCCTGCAAGTTTTTATTTTTGACATTTGAACACGGGTACATACCCAGACACCCGGGGTGTCACTTTTCGTACCTGTGCATAAGCCTCCGAACTCAGGAGGCCGAACTTGAGTTTGAGGGCGAGCAGTTCGGCTTTAAGCGCAGCGTTCTCCTCGCCTAGGGCCATTAGTCGAGTCTCCAGCACCATGTCGTTCAACCGCCGTTTCTCACGCGAGCGCTTGGCGGCTTCGTTGTTCTTGCGCCGCCGCTCCCAATACACCGTATCTTTCTTGTCTTCTGGGATGAACTCCCGCTTGCGCCGGCCGGCACCTGCCGCCTGCTCAGAGGACAACACCAGAGAAAATATCTTTCATGTTTCAGCAGCTATCAAGTGTTTCGAGAATCAAGTATATTCTTGCAAGAATTCCCATGTATTGGAGCTGACTCCGTGGCTGTGGGTTAGACAGCCCCTGCACACATCCAGCCACATACATAGTCTTGTGCCTGTATTCACAGCACATGCAGTGCCGTGAGATCACTTACCAGAGATGTGACCAAGTCCCTCTTTCAAGTCTCAAGTCCTTCTTGGGCAAGTCAAGTCAAGTCCCAAGTCAACTCCAAGTCAAGTCATCATTAACCTGCTGTAATTTTAGCTCCAGAATCTGATTTTAATAAAGTAGCAAAAAAAAAAATCAAACGATGCCATTATAAAAGCAAAACTATTGCTTGCTTTTGACTTTTTTAAATGAGATCCTGCAGCTAAAATGACAGCATGTTAATGATGAATTGACTTGGAGTTCACTTGGGAATTGACTTGACTTGCCCAAGACGGACTAGAGACTTGAGACTTGAAAGAGGGACTTGGTCACATCTCTGTCACTTACAGAGACCCCTCACGGTCAAATACTGCAGGTCGGTCCGCTATTCCCCCTCGCTCAATGCCTTCTTCACACTAACATTGTCATTAAAATGAGAAAATAGCGCTTGCGGCCAAAAAAGTAATATCCAAATAGACCGAATGTTTTCCTCATAAAAAGCATGTTTTTCCTCGGCCAGCCCAAAGCAAGATCTTCCCCTCTACTCACCTGCGTTTTGAAGTGTGAACCAGTTGCACCCGGGCCGTTGGGGTCGTGGTTGGGCGACCCCAGGGCCATGGCGAGCACCTGCAGGCCTGCATCGTCAGCACCAGGCGGCCAGCCCGGTTCCTTCTTCACCGCCTGCATGCTGCTCTGGTGGCTTCACTCCGTCATCTCCCGGAGTTACCGCCGTGTGTCCACGCCACCCGGCGCACCCTGCAGCTCCACGCTGATACCTGCACATGGCAATACACATAGCAAAGCACATCATTCCCAATCACCTTCTCTCCGCCCCTTCCCTCGGGAAGGTGCTACAGAGTTCTGCATACTAATGCTAGGTTTCCACAACAGAGTTATTTTTTTCCCGTCCCTCACCCGCAGCGCTGTCCGGATATTTCCCGGCCGGACTCCGTCCGGTAAAAAAAACTGCGGTTTCCATAGTAGACCACTACGGAATGCGGCGGCTCTGGTGGACGAACTTGGTATTGCACGCACCTTTTGTTGAAATGCCTTTTTCTCGTTTCTTTTTTCATCTTTCTTCCTTATTGTTTTTTGACCAGGCCATTTGCGCTATGGCACTCGGGGTGGTTTGGCTGGATCACACACACTGTCTGGAAGACATTTATACATTGAAACGGCTGGGTTTTTCTTTTCATCTTTTTATTTTAAATAAAATGTGTTACAAAACGGTGGGGACCCAAGCACACGTGCGCAATTATCTATTGCAGACGCAACTTCACATCTTGACGTTTGCACACGTTTGAGCCTTGCGCAAAAACCATGCACGATAGTTGTATACAATTCCACATCTCTACTGAAATAACATTCAAACACATGGATGTTCGGCACAGATCGTCTGTGTCTGTCTGTGTGTATGTTTGTGTGTGCGCACACACACACAAAACGGACGCACAGGAGGATGCTCCAGTAAAAAAAACACATAAAACACGATTTCATTTGTCTTTTGATGCACTGTAGCGCACAGTTCGCCGATTGCTCAGCTGCTGTCAATCACTGAACTCACAGACCCGTCCTTCCCGCAAAAAATCGAAATAAATGATTTTCTGCCCGAAATAAATGATTTTCTGGCCCGTGCGGGAATGTCCCGCGCGGAGTCCGTCCGGCGTTCACTGATGTGGAGCACACCACGACGGTAACAACACTTTTGTTTTTTGCACGGAGTTCGGACGGCGCTGCGGGTGACGGACGGGAAAAAAAAACCTCTGCTGTGGAAACCTAGCGTAAGACCTCTAGACTGAGAAACAGTTTCTTCGCACGCACAGTGATGCTACTGAACACAGGGGTTAGCCCCGGTGCAACTAAAGACAGAAAGGCGCCGATAGGCCACTTTATAACTTATGTACTGCTTGTTTGTTACCTGTTCATCTTCAGAGAGCCGTTTCATGCCTAACTAAAATTCCATGTGTGTGTGTACTGCTGCGTATGTATATGCAATATGGCAAATTAAAATTAATCTTGAATCTTGGATTCTCATGTTCAAATTACTAGAGCTGAAAGATAACTAGATTAATTGTGATAACATTTTGCTAGATAGTGGAATGATCGTGATGAATCAAATTATAACTACAAATGTTCCGCCCCAACTGTTTTGGGATGCTACTGCTTATGTTAAGAACCAGCTTTTATAACTATCTGCAAGGTAAAGTAAGGTACTTTATTCAGTCACACATTCATGAAGCAGGTTAACAAGAACATGCTTTTTAGTGCCGGGGAGGAGGAGTTCCCGGAGGAAACCCAAGCATGCAGACACAGGGAGAACATATAAACTCCACAAAGAAAGGACCTGGGAGCGGTGGAAGAGTGGACTGGGAGAGAGCGCGCGCAGGCAGAGTGGTTATATAGCACGCCCTGCCAGACCATAGGTCGAGCAGCGCTGCAGGTTCTAATCCACTCTCCTGTTTTCTGCAATGTCTTCCCCCTGACACTTCATCCCAGTTTCTGATTTAATGCTACCACTATCTGTCTCAAAACGGTGCTTGCGCCCCAAAAAAATAACTTAACTTAATAACTGGGAGGGATTCAAAACCAGGACCTTATTCCTGTGAAGCGGCAGTGCTAACCATGCACTATGGTGGTGACAACATTTTAAGAGAATACTTGATTAGTAAAAAATATCCAATAGCCGCAGCCCTACAAATTTCATTCAAATACCAGCAACTTAAATTGCCCTGTTGCATACACAGGCACACACATGGAATTTAGAAACGGACACAGTAGGCCTATATATTCTCTGGGGGCACACAGTTGCGGAGCACATTCCAACATATCGTGTACTGAAACTCAAGAGATGGGCAGTAACGCATTACATTTACTCAGTTACAATTTTTGTGTGTACTTTTTTACTTTTGGAGTACATTTATCACAAATTACTTTCTACTTTTACTCAAGTAAATTTGAGGTGAAAAAAATACTTTTACTGACATCTCAGTAAAAAGTACTCGGTAAATTAACTCTGTCTTTAGCGACACCCGTTGGGAACTGTTGGCACATATGTTGATGTCATATCTCTCTCTCGGGCGCTTTCTCGCTCGCTCGCTCTCTCTCTTGGTGTCTCTCGCTCTCTCTCTCTCTCCCACTCGGTCTCTGTCTCTCTCTCGGGCTCTCTCTTTCGGGCGATCTTTTTTTTTCATTCATTTTTTGAATTCATTTTTTAAACTGAAAGTTACTCAGTACTTTCGCTACTTAAGTAACTTTTTTGTGGAATACTTGTATTATTATTTATATTTTACTATATTTACTTTTATTTGAGTAACTATTTGGATGACTACTTTTTACTCCTACTTGAGTAATATTTTGCTGAGGTAACAATACTTTTACTTGAGTAATTTGTATGGCTACTCTGCCCATATCTGCTGGCAGGCCAATAGACTAGTTTACGTGCGAGACACTAGGCGGAG
>OMKY01221233.1:0-12260 GCA_900302395.1 Bregmaceros cantori
GTACATAGCAGGTACGCATGTGGAACACAAACGAAAATTGTGTTTGTGTACTGAAAACGGAACCTATCGTCTCTTCGTATTTTGACCCCTGGCAGTGCATACACACACATTAAGCTTCAGTGTCAATGCTCCATCAAAAAAAAAAAAGCCTCATATACTTAATGAATACAAACGTTGCGTTTCTTGAGGTAAAACGTGTCTTTCCATTACCGGGGGGAGCCCTCGCTAAACATAACAGGGACCAGTTTAAATGTTCATTATTTACATGTATCATTGTTCTGCGTTTCAGTTTCACAATGAGGTGTTTAATTTTTGATGTGTCAAAGAATTAAAAACGAAACAAAAATAATCTAAAAGAATAAACTAATAATTAAACATCGCCGTTGAGGTGAGTAGTTGAGTACCAATCACGATCTGCTGGTACTCATGTGAGTAACTCACAAAAAAAATGTGTGTATATATATATATATATATATATATATACACACACAATTACACACACACATTTTAAAAGGCCATCATTTTGGGCTCAAATAATGGCTGTGTCCGAAATCGCCCCCTAACCCCCATATAGTGCACTATATGGGGCACACGCCATTTTGTAGGGGTGTCCGAATTCTCCATGTACCCTAGATAGTGCACTGAAAGTATCCCACAATGCACCGCGAAATGTAGTGAGCATGGCATGTACCCTAGACGGAGCAATATAACCCACAATACATTGCGAGAGGTTCTAAAAATTACCTAAACTTTAAAAAAATGCAGCGGCGGGAGTAAATAGCGACCGACCGCGACAAATAGGTATAAATGTAAGTACTTTTGACTTTTTGTGATGATTTTTGAATTGTATAATTATATTTTTTATAATTATAATTCATAATAATTTTCAACGGCGCCGACTCTAGTGTCCAAAATCTCGGCAGTTGCTGTTGAGTGCACTATAAGTAAGTGCACTATATGGGGGATAGGGAGTAGGGGATAGGGAGCGATTTCGGACACAGCCAATGTGTGGTATCCCATCCTAAGGATGTGTAGTTCAACACATGTTGTTAACACTTGCTGTTATTGTTTGCCCATCGTCGAGCTAAACAAGCCATTTGTCGAGCGCCCCAACAATGCCAACTCGTTGAGTCACGCAGGAAGCGCGGGCTGCACAAAAGCCGACCCCCGGGATGCCGTGTGTTGGCTGTTTGTTCAGATGTCTTTGTTTTCTGTCACACAGCTTTACCGTGTTTAGTCACAAGGGGTCGGTGGTAAGGTGAGCCTGATCGATCTGTGCGTTTGTCAAGCTCTATGAATAACCCCTTAAAATATTGTCGTGCCGCGACCATTTGCTATTCGAGGCAATTTGCTGTTAAAACGGTCTTTTGGCCACCTTGGCAATGCCATTGCAAAGAGGGCGTTATTCTGAGTCGTGGTGAGGATATCTGGTCACAATGGTCGACGTCCTCAGATGGTAACATCAAATCAAACTTTATTTATATAGCTCCTTTTATGCAGAGCAATTCAAAGTGCTTCACAGCAACACAGCAAATACAACAAAAACAACAAATGAGGAACATTATTTTTGAAGTTATCCCAAAGTGCACTCCTTTGAGAACGAAATAAAACAGTTATTAACCAGTTACCATTATTTTTAAATGACCGTTCCTGTTCCGGAACATACAAAATAATAACGTTTCCGTCGTTTCTGAAAAATAGAAAAAAGTTCCCGGTTTTTGTGGTTCTGGTTCGTGAACCTGGTTCAGTGGCACACATTCACAGGCAATGGATTTATCATTAAAATGATAGACCTGGCTTGGCACCGAGGATATTCAGCAAGAGGAAACGCTGGAGTACTAATGACAGGAAAATGTAAGTGTTCAAGAAAATAAATGAATGCACCATTTTAATGATGAGCATGGCGGTTGTGCACATTAGTCTTGGACGATAAATAAATACGATATGGTAAATCAGCGATGTCTGTTGGTAAGGACGATGCCACACAGAATACTCTATGTATCGTCTGTAAGCGACCTGAACCTGCTTCGCACCCCGCCCCACTCAGTGTAGAAGAGTGCTATGTGAGGAGCCGCGAGCTTCCGCGCCACACACATACTTGTCATGTCCCCGACTCCGTCTCACTCACGTAATGAACGAACGAAAAAAGAGCTCATAGAAGTTGTCACATCGCGCCCGTGCTGGCCGCAACATACGCAACACTGCATTAGCTGTACTTCAAAAGCGGAATCCGTGCACAACGTACTACCGCAATTTTTTTGTACTTCTGTGCCTGCGTGTGCGTTATCCCCGCGCTGACCGAATGAAATTCCAACATATTTGTCTTTTGTCGAAGGTGAATTTTCACGTTGATTTTTTACAGGGGGGGGGTGCTTTGTTGAACATTCTTACTCTAAAACATTGGTTGATTTGCATGGCAGTGTGTGGTTGGGGTGGAGACAAAATTGAGAAATACCATTCCCATGTTATTTAAGTTTTGCAACACATGAAATGCCTATCTGATAACTAGGCATCATATGGCCGTCTATTTAAATTCTGAATCACCTGATTGCTTGGTACGCCAGGATTCTTCTTGTCTTCAGAGAACATGGAAGGTTTTCTGTGCTGGTAATGGTATAATTTTGTTGCTGTTTATTTGAGCTGTGACCATATTGCAGTACAACGCTATTATAATGGCGTTATTACACCACAACCCTGCACCACATTAAGGGTGCACTCCTGTTCATGACAAATGATTAATGAGATGAAATAGATGATTTATGGTGTTTGGGACTGTAATCTGTAAGGTTTTTGTGACAGGAATCGCAAAGGAAACAACAAACAGAAGGTGTCACATTTATTTTGGCATTTGCTGAGTGGAGAATACAGTCTCACACACATGCATCAGGTTTGTGTTTGTTTAGTCAATAAAAAATACAATAGCTCATTAAAGGATACATCGCAGTTATATGAGCTTCATTGAATATTCATAGACTATTTCGAATTATTAGCAGATTACTGGAGAGCTCATAACATAAGCAAATGACTAAACATATTTTTTCTAACAGGGTACTGAACTGAATCATCACCTTAAATGCCCTTGGGGAGGTGTGAGGACTAACATTTGTGAGAGGTTTGCAACACAAGCCATTCATACATCTCTCACCACAGTTACATTCATTAATACAGGCGTCAACGCGATATCATTTGGTCGACAAAGAAAGGTGAGCCTTGGCCAACATGAATGAACACTGATAAAGTCAACCGCATGTATAGAGGCCCTGAGCACAGTACAAAAGTGTTTGTATTACAATATGACACGTCGAAAGATTTATTAGCACACCATTGACACATGGAAGTTGACTTACAGCTGAAATGCCACAGGACAGGTGTGGTTAAAACGCAGTGCTACACAGCAAATGCCTCATGAACCTCGTATTAGAAATGTGGTTTAGGCCTGCAGGCTGCCAACTATTTTGGGAGTGTGTTGAAACAGAATGCAAATTAAGTTCACAAATGTCCAATAATCATGAATGGAAAATATTTGCTAAAATTGCAGAAAAGCAGTCTTAAAATTAGTTGTTTGAATTTGCATTTCCAATTTTTTAAAATATAATGGAAACTTGAGGCACACCTCCACCAAGGCCGTGATAAGGATTTTTTGTTTGGATTGTTTTTGAGACCAATACCCACCTCAAAAAGTATATATGAAAATCTATCCTTAATTCTTAAAGTAATTTTGTGAAGAATCGTTAAAAATTCCTGGATCTGGATTGGGCTGCAGATCATCTCTAAAATTTAACGGTTTGTTCCTTGGGCCTCTAGTAATAATGTCATGAAAATCTGGTCATAACTTTTTGAGTAATTTTGTTCACAGACCAACCAACACACATGCAACTGAAAACATAACCTTCTTAATAAATTCTAGTATTGCAAATGTATTGCGATTACACCTATATTTACATTATAATTATCACACTTCTTTCACTTTAAGAATTCATCGTTCCTCATTGAAGTTGGTAAGCAACAGTAATTCGTTTTTTGTTTTTTTTTGCAGTAACTAATGAAGTTATTATGTTATTTTTTTACAAAGCAGTATTCAGATTTACTGATTAGTATTAATTAACTGACTGACTTTAGCTTTTAGTTAGTTTAACCCTTATATGTTATATGCCTGTTTCAGGCTTATACATGCCTGAAACAGGCTCTCTTTTAGATGATTTTCCATTTGTCAAATAACCATGGATACAATCTATAAAACAAAATCATTGCTGTACACATTTTTTCAAACTAGCATAGCTATCACCCCAGAATTTGGCAGAACATGTCTAGGCGTTTGTAGTGAATATATTATATCTTGGATTTTAGTCATTATTTATGTTTTTCAGCGTTTTCACACATTATTATTTTAAACGCCCATCTAATTAGTATTCAACTCAAAAGTAACTTACAATTACTTTTTCACTCTTTGGATGGAAACTACAAAACATTTCTAAATGCTCTATTTAATTTTATGTAGCCATCACTTTTGTTTATAAGGTTCAAACTTCAAAAGTCTTGGCTAGATATATTTAGAGTGTGTTTCCTTGCACCGTTTGAAGACCTCTCTCGTTTTTGTGTACAGTTGTCTGTACACTCAATTTAAATAAAACTTGTTTGTATTACATTCACTTTTCTTTCATATTCTTCTTTTGTTAGGGTTTTCAGAATACAACCATATGCACACTTTTGCATAGATGTTTACAGTGAGTTGAAATACTTGAAAAAAGCCAAGGTGTTGCAAACCGCCTCTTAGGGGCTTATTTCTGGCTTGCGCTGTTGTTCGTCGAGAGTGTTCGAATTCCACTACCCAAATTCCATTCAGAAATTCACAAACCTGGCCTTTGAAATATGTCTATGTTATTATTTGTATCTACTTTATTATTTTATTTACTTATTTTTGAAAGTTATTTATCGGCGCAAACACCGGAGCAGAGCGTACATGTGGTCTCACCCGCTGCGCCACGCACTTCATGTTATATCATATTTGTTAATGGACTGTTTATTACACAATAAAGGAGGCAATTTGTACTTTGTATTGAACTTATTTGCACAAAGTTGTTGCATAAGTGCCTCAAGTTACAAACTGAATATAAATGAAAAATAGTGTCAAATACATCTGAGTGGACCAGTAGGGACATGCTGAACAATTTTTATCCACACACACACATAGGAAAAAACTGTGCAAACACAGGCACACAAACACAAAACTGCACACACACACACTCATTCACTCACACGCACAGACAAAACCGTACACAATCACACACATACAAAGATAAAACTGTTCATGCACACACACACACACACAAAACTGTACATGCGCACAGACAAGACTGTACATACACAGAAAAAAAACTACACACACATACTAAGACAATACTGTACACACACACACATACAGACAGAACTGTACACACGTGCACACACAGAAACTGTATACACACACACACACGCACACACACACACACAAACTGTACACACACCTATAAAGACACCCACAGACAAAAACTGCACACACAGAAATACACACAAACACAAAATTGCATGCACACACAATTGTACACACACACACACACATTAACACACATACACGCTGATAATCTACACACAAACACATACTGATAATCTACACACACACACACACCCAGGCAAAACTGTACAGACACAAACAAAAACATACACGCACACACTCCTCGACAAAATTGTACATGCACACACACGCACAAAGAAAACTACATGTGTACATACAGACAAAACTGTACACACACACACACACACACACACACACACACAGAAAAACTGCACCCACACAAACACACAGACAAAACTATACACACACATTACATGTTGTTTCTAGTAACAAGTAATCCAATGTATTAATTCTTAGAAAAAAGTAATTTGATTAAAGTCACTTACCCTCATAGTACCGTGTTACTTTTAAAGGGTACTTCTTTTTTTTTTTTTTACTTCTTATTCCATTTTCCTGTGTTTTCAAGAACCACTAAAAGACACAGAAGGGCACAACTATAGTTCTATTGTTTTACAGGGTTTCAATTAAGCACTCTTTCATCACAGTGTCTATTTTATTGGTAAAGCTAAGTTGTTGTTTTGTATTTTCAGGATTGTTCGATTAAAAGGGGGAAGTAATAAGACATTTTTAAAATAAACATGTCAGTAATCTAACTTAGTTACCTTTCAGAGCAGCACCGGTAGTTAATAATCAGGATTCGGATTCGGTGGTGTTGGGTGAACTGCCCCATGTCAGCTGCAGGCTTTTCTCAGATGACCTTTGAGGGTTGTCAGCGCCCCCAAGAGCTTGTCAGAGGAACTGACGGTTTGAAGTGGGCCATGGTTCCTCTGAGATAATGTTGGAATTCCGATGTGCTTATGTTAATAAATATGATCGACTAACTGCATCTTTTACTTCATCATTTATTATGATCATTATGATGGGTATTATTCATCTTTTTTCCATCTTCATCAGTAGTAGTATTAGTATTTGAAGCAGTACTAGAATTAATAGTTAAGTAGTATTATTCTTTCAGAGCCAGAAGACGTTCATAGACGTCCTACGTAAAAAAAAAAAAACATACTTACTGCCAAAGACGGCAAGATACATTTTATTTTTTAGAAAGTAAGAAATTCTAGTCACAATTTGTCCTAGAAAGTAGAGATCCTCTTTACATTAGAAACAGTCATGTTCAGGTATCATTTGTGGACAATATTTGGTGGACTTTGAAGTCCAACTTTTTTTTTGTATTAAAACAGTTGGCACTGAGAAATTAATATGAATAAATTGAAAAATTAATACATGAATAAATTTAATTATTTATCAACCTAACTACTGTGGTAAGTCTGCAGTTTATGTAACTATGCTCTTTGTCTTACCCCCAGTAAGCGCAATGTGCATTACACCACATGCAGCACAACATTACACACACTATTTCTAATGCATGAGTAACATAATACGTAACTTGTCAATGTGTGTTGAATCTTTTCATATTTTGGAATTTTTTTTTGGCAGATTTTTAATTACCATGAAATTGATAAAATTGTGAAATGTTTGTGTGCAGCGAACATCTTTGAAGCAAAGAGTTTGAGAGGAAATTTGAATCTGTGAAAAAAAATCTGACTAGTTTTATCCATTCCTTGATACTGTAAAACTAGCAATTACTTTAATAGTTGATTAGTCCAGCCAATTAATAAAACAATGTTTGTCTTACATTTTTTTTAAAATATTTTAATCAACAATTTTGCAAAATAACAAGAGTATTCTTGTGAACTGAAATTATAGTACATTTTTAAAAATAGTATAACAATTATGTTACGTTACTCCCGCGCATCGGGACATGATGACACAACAAAAAAAGATTTTAATTAAATTCAGGTTGCGGTTGAAGCAGTACAAAAATTACAGACTATTACATAATATTCTATAATAATTGGCAAATGACAGCAACAATGAGCAAAGTGAGACGTTGCAAAAGTTAGAATGATGTACAGGCAATGTGATTCGTGGATGCTTCATGTCACATACAGGAGGCCATGCTGATGCTGTACCCTTTGGGTACATCATCACCCCCAAACCCCAAACTCTCAAACCTGGTGCACCAATTGCGTCAGCATCCACCTCGTTTCTACCCATCTTTTCCCGGCATTTGGCATGCTGCCCATGGCCTCCGAGAACAACACTGCAGAGCTACGGAGCGAGGTCATAGATTTGACACAGTTCCCAGATGACCATTAACAACAACATGGCAGTGACTCTTACTATGATCGAGGTAGAAGGTTGCAACGGTCCTGAGAGCATAGTTGGGTGTAATCCAAGTTTACTAACGCGATTACTTTTTGAGCAACTTTGTAATCTTTTACTCGATACTCGTTACTATGGCTATATTACCAATTTTCAAGACACATGTGCATCCGCTATAATGGAATCGTAACCAAACCAACTGAAATCTAAACCATGTGGGTGTATGTCTCGTGGTGGCGATGGAAGCTGGACCCTGTGAACCCCCCCTAATTATTTTAAACACATGCTATTGGAGAGGGACTTCGGGGGCATAGTATATTGTATATTATAGTATATTGACGTTGTATTATCGTAATCTGATTACATGTAGTCAGTTACTTCCCAACCCTGCACACCCACCCGATGCAAACTGTGTTGCGCGTGTGGTTGCCCGTCGAATGCGCTGTGTGCCTCCTAACAAGACGTGTTGCTGCTCGACTTGGAGGCAACACTTTAAGTGTCTGCTGGCACCACCTAATGATACCTGCTCTGTTCCCCTGGTGACCTGCCGCACGCACACACACGTTCAATCCTCCTAAAAAGAAAACACCTCCGACACTTCACGCTGAAATACGTTCTTTCCTGATCTCAGCCGAGTCGATACATACCAAACTTGCGTGCTCACTCACTTAACTCTGCACAGAACAGGGGGTGAAGATGGAAGCAACAACTTACTTCAACATTTTTCCTATTTATAAATCTGGTGTGAATTGTCTTACGAACAACGTTTGGCCGTATCAAACGCTGTGATTTTAGTTGCTCCTATCTTCACCACCGTCCATTTCAGTAATTTCTGGTCCGTCAGTTCCAAAGACTTTCAAAGAAGTCCTGCAAAAACAACACATTCAAAAGACATTTTTTGGTTGATAGACATTTTCTTTGAAAGAAAGAAAATACAGTAGAGATCATATTCTTTATATTAGTAGCTATTTAGTTTAGGGATAAGAATAAAAGGTTGGGTCTTTCATTTTATTAACATTTTTAAAACCAAATCAACTGTGTGAGAAAACAATCTGCAGACAAATTACAGTAACTCTTTCAGAGCCAACAATTTTTCATTCCAGGAAATGCACTGATTTCTAAAAAAATCAGAACAAATTATATAAAATAAATATTCAGAACAAATTATAAATATGTAACAGAGCTGCAATTAAATATCACACACAACGCAAAGTACTAGCCAATCAGAGAGAGGGTGGGAGTTCCCACAATGCAGCGGGACAAACAGGAGGGTGGGAGAGTTGGGAGAAGTGAGTACCGTTAGTCTCCAGACTTGACATAGGTAGGACTACATATAGCAGTCGATTGCCCATGGTAAATTGGCTGGTCAGCCCTTTACTGTCGGTTCAATCACTGCTATGATAAAAATTACATGACCATTACACATCCGTTACATACATACATACATACATACATATATATATATATATATATAAACAACAATTTTCTAGTCCTAGAATAGAAGTTCTGCGTGAATAGTGTGTACATTTTCAACAGGTTAGTGCCGTTCCAAATGGAATGCTCCACAGTAAACTGGCACAATTTCACATCATTATGCTGCGCAGCAAAATAACAACCACTTTTCAAGAACAGAATCAATGAAGTCACAGAATAAACTTTTTTTTACGGTACAAGTGCAAAGAACATAGTGTTAAGAGCAATCGAAAAACACAAAGGGCATGCATTAATAGTGTCCAGTGAGTGCGAGAAGTGTCCATCGTTCCACACTAAGTGAAGTGCACCATCTGGTTACTTGCACTGCATTTCATTTTGCTACTTTTGACTTGGCATCGCACTGAACATAACATAAACATAAAATTAAAGTATCAGCGAATGAAAAAAGACCATAGCACACACTGTTCACCATATTTCTCTATCACTGCTTGAATCCTTTAAGGCGGACTTTGCATATATTACGGATCCTACTGACTGTGAGCTGAGATTGCTAAATGAACAGTTTCCCATTTGGGATAAATAAAGTATTCTGATTCTTATGTGATATGTGAGTTTGTGATTTGGAATATTACAATTGTGTTTTACATATTCAAGCCTGTATAAGACTACTGCCAGAAAGGGGAAGGGTCACCATTGTGTATGAAATTGTCATAAATGTGATTTTTTTCTTTTTTGCATATAAAAAAAAAAGATTTTAGATGGTCAGAATATTTGATATACGCCATTAGAGGGTTGAATTTGTCTGCGATGTGACGGTGTGACGTAACCACGTGTAACGAGTGTGAGGTAGCATTTTAGAATTCCGTTGCCATTAATAAATGTTTAGTATTTATATTTATGACGGCATTGTTCAATATGTAATCACATTTTTATGTAGGCGACTGTGTCCGTTTCACCATTATGTTATAAATAACTTAAGTTTGTAAACCTGGGTGCAATAAGGTTGGAAATCGTGCAAGGTTATAAAAAGCTGATGTGCGGCGAGAAACGCCCTCTTGGTTGGCGACGATTCTCACGACAAGAGGTATGTCCGGTACATCTGTGGGTTTTAACTTATGGCGAGTGTATGGCTGGTAAGAGTGACCCTGGGGCATGAGAGCGGATGTGCATGTGTGTACCATGCAGGTGTTGTATGGTATGGATGGATTAGCGCGAATGCAGATGTAAATGGATGATAGATTGGGAGAACTGAACACATGGGTGGGATCAGTGCCCTCTAGTGGATGAAATATGGAAAATGCTAATCAGGTTTTAACGTGACGTTTTCTCTGCATTCAACGCATCTACGTGGCTGTGCATCCAACTGAGCCTGTGTCCTGTCTTGTCTTCCAGGTGCCCATGCATTTTTGTCATTGGTTGTGAATGCATGTAATGCATTCCAACCATTGTTATTCGTGACCCAAATTCTTTATTATTATTCCGCCATTTTTCGGTTCGCTTTTTACATCGATTTGGGGTCTAATTTATCGCATTGGCCACAGCCGAATCACGATCAATCTAAGATTTCCTTAAAATTTCCCTCACATCTACTGCTGACAATGACTTTGACACCCCCGACATGCGATTTCAGAAACCAAAGGTGTAGCAGCGCTTCTCCCCGAGTACCATCACCTTGGTAAAAACATTTCTCTCTGGATGACTAGTTTTCTGATTCTGCCGTTCAAAAGTAAAATGTCTGCAGTCTTTACAATTTCACATTATATCATTATCTCTCAAAAAAGAATTAAAAACGGCACTTGCGCCCAAAAGATTAAAAAAAAAAACTATTACTTGAAAATGAATTGAAGGGGACGCACTCTCTAACCCCTCTTCCACCCCTGCGGCCCCTTTATTTATTTTTTATGAGTATGTGTTGTAGAAAAGCTGGAGGGGGGTGGGAACCCAGTGCTCGACCTATGGTCTTGGGGGGTGCACTCTATAACCACTCTGCCACCGCACCCCCCACACTCACACACACAAAATTTTACATTTTTACTTGCATAAAAAAACACAATTGGCCATTGGGTGACTAAATGTTGCCCCCTGCACTACAATCCGTCGATGCAAGTAAGACAACATTCTTCATCTATATCTATCATTGTCATGATCCATCATGCCCATCCCTACTTATTCTGTTTTTTTACTTTGAATTCTTATCTCAGGTCTTGGGCAAGCCCTTTGTTCCTGATGCTGGGAAGCCCATTGCAGGTAATATTTTTAGGGGCCAAGTTGTGAAGGTGCCCTAAGTGTCAATTTTCTTATTGTATATTCTTCTGCAATGGGATCACTATGGCAGCAACATAGGAAAATGCAGAAAATTGAAACACATTCTAGTTAGTCTCAGAATTACCCAGAGCAATTTACAGGTCGCCAGCCATAGTTGCCGATAGATTTCTGCCTGTAACTTTTGAACTGTCTGACCGATTTTAAAAACGTTATCTCTGTATTTGTTAGATCAGTGATTTTTAACTAGGGGTCTGCGGGTGTTTGCTGAACTTGAAACATCTGATAGACTTTCTTGCATCTGATAATCAACCAAGCATCTTTGAATCAAGGCAGTGCGCTGCTGCCAGTGTTGCCAAATTAGATGATTTTCCACACGCTGGACTTGGTGTCCCCAGGCACTTTTTGGGCTGGGAATTGTCCCAGAAACAATTAGAGTGTTCATTTGTAAGGTAAGAAAATGCCTCTTAAATAATGTTATAATTTCACACTACGGCATTATTATTATTATTATTATTATTATTATTAAACTTGCATGACAAGACACATTGTCTGAAAATATATTTATTGATTGGCCGTTGGGGGTTCAACAGTAGTTTGAAGGATTGTCCACAGTACGACCAGGCTTTGACATGTTTCTTTGTATCAAATGATTCATGATTTTGTCTTCCTAATCTCAGTTGGTACGGGTCGACGCCATCGTGTGAAGGTTTGGCCGCTTTCAGCGACTGGACGGCAGGTCAAGCTGCTACTTCCCAAAGCTGCTCCGGGAAAGAAGTTAGTTTAAAAA
>OMKY01221234.1:0-21237 GCA_900302395.1 Bregmaceros cantori
GGGGTTTATAGGACATATCCTACTTTTACTGGCCCACTTAGAAGACATGAAAAATCACCAGAGGGAGCTCTTTCCATCTCCTTCCCTCCCTTTCTTTCTCTCTCTCCTTTCCCATCTTTCTCAATTTATCTCTCTCTCTCGGTCTACATTCCCTCTCTCTCTGTCTCTTTTCCCTCTCCTTTCTCTCTCTCTCTCTTTCCCTCACTATGTCCGTCTCCTATTTTATCTCTCCTTCTCCCATTTTCCATCTCTCCATTTTATCTATATTCCCCTCTCTTTTTTTTCTTCTTCAGTCTTCTCTCTGTTTCTTGCTCTCCCATAGTCACGGTCTCAATCTCTCCGTCTCTCTGCCAGATTGCTCTCTCCCCACCCCTCTCTCCACCATACATCTGAAGCCTAGATAGATGGTATAAAAATACTCCTCGCCATGCTTCCACAGCGGCAGCTGAAAGGCACAGTTTAGGTCATTTGTCCTCCAGTTGCTCAATCTATATTATGCAGACTTACACTCCACCGTTCACTTCCTTATGAAGAGGCCTGTGCAGGCCTGCTGCTGACTAAATGTAATGACATTACAGTATTCAGAAAATAAGTAGTAACTATAGTCCCTTACGACACGTGGAGGCAACACGCAGCAGTTGCCTCCACTGTACTGCATGGTACTAACACAGCTCAGATAGTGTAGAGGTTAGACCTACGGTTTGCCAAGCTGGAGACCTGGGTTCGTCTCCCACCTCCAGCACTCTCTTGAGTGCTTCTAGTTTGGATTGCAATTACAATTGCCTGCAAAACTGGATTGCATGCATTCCTTTACCTGATCTGCCCCCAACGGGCAAAAGTTGGACAAAGCACTTTACCTTCACAATGGCACTGGCCTCTTTTTAAAATATATATTGAATCATTTTATGTATTTTTAATCCATGTTTTAATGCAGTGTTTTTTTGTTTTATCTGTTTTAACTAATGCCCCGGGAGTCCAAGAAGGCAGGAATTTAATTTGTGTTGTATTATGTACTGTACACATTTGGCAAATAAATTGACTTTGATGCAGAAACCAGTTACAAGAGACCACAGCTGCAGTCGTATGCCTTGCCAAAATAAGTGGAATGCTTATTGGAATGTGTTTTATTGATTTGATGGTATTAAAGTTGTATTTGAAAGCGATCAAAAATGAATGGAACATAAATTATTTCACTTGAATTTTAAAATGTGGTAATATGATCATGCTACTGATTATAATTTTGCATCTTTCACATCTTACACAAAACACATAGGATTGCACTAATGTGGGCCACTGCCTAATGTGAGAGACCTACGCTCGGTAGGTCTGGCTTCTCCCTAAACTAATGAATGTCAGTGAAACTATGGTAATATGTCTAACATTAAGTTCAATGCTACATTTCACTGCTCACATTAGGCGACTGACTGTCCCCCATTAGGAAGTTGCAAAAAATGGCCCATGCCAAAGACGTCAAGGACACATTTTCAGAATGTAGAAAATTGGAATTACAATTTATAAATATGTACACTCCACCCACGGAGAGCCGGGTGAAATATAGCAATTTCGCTAAGCCTGTCTTCTACAACCATACTTTCATATTGCATATCTCATGCTGAAATGTTTAATGGCCCTGTACTGTCTGTCCTAAAATAAAATTCATTCATTCATTCACTCTTTCATTCATTGTTAATATCCATTAGCCACAATGGACATGATAATAAATAATGCAACAAAATAATCCGGCCACACCAAATAGTTATGAATGTAAGTATGTTTCACTTTTTTGATTTTTGATTTGATTTTTGACATTGTTGATTTTTATAATCTTATAATAATGTTGACACTAGTGTCCGCAATCTCGGTCATTGCTTTTGAGTGCACTACAAGGGTGTGCTCTATAAAGGGAGTTAGGGATAGGGAGCGATGTCGGACAGAGCCAATGTCTTATACAATCTATGATCAAGGTTGTTCTGTGCCGTTTGTTGACCAGGTGGCAGAGCTGGAAGCCCATGGGGGCCAGGGCCCCAGTGATCTGCTAAAGGATGAACTGACACAGTCCCTAGAGGAGCTTGAGGCTCTGCTGAAGGCCAAAGACGAGGTGGGACAAATATCAACACTTTAATCTCATTTTACGTCTGATTTATTGCCGAGATTAAAAGGAAAAAGCCACCGAAAATTGATTAGTGAAATCTGTTCTTCTCTTATCTCAGCCATCTTACTTCTGTGCATGCATTCACTGAGTGTGACCTACGGACTCAGCTGGAGGCAGGGCTTTGAACCGGTTCAAGGAACGAAAATGAAAACCGGGAACTTTTAGTATTTTCCAAGGGAACAGAAACAAAACCGGAAACGTTTTTTTTATGTTCCGGAACAGGAACACATATTTAAAAATAATGGTAACTGGGTAATACCGGTTTTATCTCGTTCCTCAAAGGAGTTCACTTGGGGATAACTTCAGAAATAAAACAAGAGTATTCATAAAACCTATGATGCAGCAGTGAAGTAGGAATCATTGCGGCGTGTTGTTGTGGGTTCGCCCAGACACGCAACGAGACCTCGGCTGTAGAGCGCTACTATTAGGCCTCTGTAGCGAGTTGCTTTGGGTTCACCGCAACACATATTACATAGCATTAAACAGCTGACATGAACGAAATTAACCGTTCCGGGAACAATATATTTTTTGTTCTAACGAGTTCAGGAACGTCAATTTATTGGTGGAACACATAACCGGAAACGTTATAATTTAGTTTCTGTTCGGAACGAAACGCTTGGGAAAAAATATTGGTTCAAAGCCCTGGCTGGAGGTGAAATTAAGAGCATCTAAAAAATTGCCGCATTTTATTTTTATTTTGGCGGCTAAGCTATGTTAATAAAAGCACTGTCAATCCACACAGGCAAGGTATGCAGACTAAGAACATATTTTGTTATACATTTTTGTGGTGTTTTCCTATGAATTGTTCGCTGCTCGTAAAATGTGCAGCCTAATGGTTCATGCTCTTAAGCTTGATTTGTGGTAAGGGGAGTGGTGGTTAGTTACTTGAAATACTTGAAACGCAAATACTTGAAAAGACTAAGCCAGGTGTCAGACCGTGCAGGCAAGTATCTGTGTCTCGTTCTCCCCCCCCCACCCCCACCTACCATGCCAGTCTCGCTCTTGCTCGGACCTTAAAGCAGAAGACATTCAAAAACATAACATACTTTATTTCATCACACATACATATATGTGCAGTGAAATTCTTCCTCCGCATTTAACCCATCCCTGAGGAGCGGTGGGCAGCCGCAGTGCATCGCCCGGGGCCAACTCCAGGTTCTGAGCCTATAGCTTGGCCAGGGGCACTGACTGGAGTAGGTTAACTAGAACATGTTTTTGGTGGTGAGGGAAACCGGAGAGCCCAGAGGGATGCGTCAACATTTATTTGGTTCTGGCTTGCCAGGCTAGTTGAAATGGTGTTTGGAAAAAAAAGAAAAAAGAAATGTCAACAAACTCAACATTTAGTGTGGATCGATAATGAAAATAATGGCTTGTTGGAGTTGTAGCTCTGTGGCAACACTATTTCAAAGGTTCATTACCGCCCACCCACATGCAACACACTCCATCATGGGTGACAGAAGGCATGTGCCTACTCACGTCTGGCACCTCACTGGCACTAAAGATGGCTTCATGCTTCTTGCAGGCACCAGAGCCATAGCCACTTAGATGGGGGCTATTCAATCACCATTTCAATTAAGAGGAATTGCTGAATCACAAAGTCCTCACTTGCCTTGAAATTAATTCTTATAATCGGTGATAAAGTAATTCTGAAGACTCGTTATTAGAGTTCTTCATGAATAATAATAAGAACACATTTTATTTGGTAGCACCTTTCAAATCACTCAAGGACACTTTACAAATAAGAGTAGAAAGAAGAAATAAAAATACAAAATGGAAATCCAATAGAAATTGCAAATAAAACAACCAAGCCACTAAGACTAAAATGCTGTCCTGAATAGGTGGGTTTTGAGGGAGGATTTAAATCGAGTCAATGTTTCGTAGGTTCGTTGGGACTGAGTTCTAGAATTTGGGAGCAGAGCAGCTGAAAACTCTGCAGTGTATGCATGCAATCTATAGAGGGAACATTAACTACTGATGGGCTAATTCCATCCATATCTGTAAAGTATAAAGCATGCCTAGGACAGCAATAACCACTGTAAATATAACTTGAAGTATGCAGTTGTCGCATACTGGTAAAGGTATATCGTAGAAACGTGCTATAGAAATCTTGTAGGGCCCTGCTTGCTTGTAGAAACTGTGTCACCATATGTTGTGTGGCACAGTGGCAGGTTTGCGTAATTCCAAGAGAAATTTCTATTGGGACGAATAAAACGAATATTAAATCTTGGCAAATCTAAGTTATACATATCTCTTATAGAGTATTGGCAAACAATATTTTGGGCAGATGTTTTCACACAAAGGAAAACGTCCGCCGTCTTGAAATATGTTATGCTTTACATATGAAATGAAATGTTTATGCTTTATCTTAAAACCAAACGACTATTGTTAAAACAAAGCTAAAGAAATTTGGGGCAAATCTATCCACCACCCCACACCTTGTGTTGCCCTCCAAAATTTCATCAGTTCATGAACATATCCTAGAGCATTAACTCACCGAATCTGGGACAAATCCATCCATCTATTCAAAAGTTATCGCATTAACACGAAGGACCTTAGGCGGCATGACTTGCCCAAATATATTCTAATACACGCTGTTGAATTACATTGAAGCAGAGTCATAATGCTGGACGGCTGGATGGGGTCAATGTGATTGATCGTGGATTAGCACCGGATTTACCACTACGTGGTGACTTGATAGGATTGATCTACTTCTAGTCGAATCAACAGTGGTATTAACAACACCACGGCAGACGACATGACCCAATGTCGACAGCTTACATCCAGACTATTTAACCAGGGGCCACATGTGGCCTGGAGGGTAGAAAGATACCCAACCTGCTCTTGATTACACTGTGAACGTTAACTGTAGATCCACAAGAGGGCCCCCGTTCTGACACAGAGAAGAAGGCGAAGTTGAGCTGCTGCCGTCGTCAGTTAACTTAACATGGGGGTGGCTGTATGTTACGAGTGGCGCTTCGCACCGTTTCCAGAGGCTAGCAGTAGGGGGCGATACTGCCCCGTTAAGGCACTGGTCGCCGCCTCTGGAGGGAAGCTACGAAGAAGTGGTAATGCTAACTATTAGCACCTGTAGCTTCCTCTATATATACAACAACCTCCATTGACTCGGTTTGCTGGGATTAACCTGGATCAGAGGGCTAAGTACCATGCTTGCTATTTTATCATCCTATAGCTAATCATGTTACCTTTTATTGCTAGTGGTTTTGGTTCCTCTGTGCCAACAAGTTGTAATGTTAAAAGCGATCTTTGTACATGCCTGTTGTGCATGTATGCGTCTTTCTGCAGAGCTACCGCTCCAAACAACTGTCCTGACTTAACCACCAAGTTAGTTGGGGCGCTGATCAATGATTACGATCCTCTACAAGTTGGCAAACGTTTGTGTCGCAATACAACTTCTATGAGTCTTTTTTCCATTACTTCCATGAGATCAGCCAGATGGCCGATCGAACCGGGTTGTTTATGCGATGTAACTGTGCTAGACTATATTAACATTAATATTGAGCAAGCTTCAATTGATGCTCACATTTATACTGCCAGTAGATCTGGCCTCTCACGATCTGGCGTTCGTTAAAGTCCAAATGAACTCTTTTAAAGCCAAATAGGTAATTGTACTCGTGGTCTTTGGCTGAGATGGGAGGTGGGTCCCTGGAGTACACAAAATCCAATACACAAAGCATGCACCTTTAAACATGCCTACACACACACCTCCATTGCATGCTGAGTGGTAGTTCAAATAATTACCACCAGGAATCATAACACTGTACCTAAGTTGGTAGAATGGCCGTTCCAATGACCGTTGGATTGAAGAGCCTTGGTAGTTTGAATCCCAGCTGTGACCGTCTCCATACCAAAGTGTCCTTGGGCAAGACAATGAAGCCCAAATTGCTCCCAATGGGTCGTGGCGAGTGCCTTGCAAGGCAGCCGCCGCTATTGGTGTATAAAAGTGTGATTGAGACTTGAGAGGTAAAGTGCTTTGAGTACCACTAAGTTCTAGAAAAGTTCTTTATAAATCAAAATTGTTCTTTCTTAGCAATTGAAACTGTGCGGTAAGACGCTGTCCTCAGCGATGCTACAAATTGCCACATCGACCAGTGGCTGCTTCAGGACTTATGAAGAAGAGTGGAGCTGATTGCTGAACACTGCTGAACAGCTGCTTCTAACGAGGGCAACACAACCCTCATGCAGTCCCGTCATGATTAAATACAATTGGAAAATATGCAGTTACCACTCCATTCTTTCAGGATTCCTGCACCAACATCTGCACAGAGCAGCAGGATAGATAGATAGATAAATACTTTATTCAACCCCTTACATTTTCTTTGTTCAGAAGGAGAAATAAGCAAGAGCAGAGCAAAAGACCTATGCAAAAACACATCAACTATAATGACAATCATATCAATTTCAAATAGACGGGGGCCCTGTGGCGTTGATTCAGGCAGCCCCATAGATAGTCACATACATAGTCACACGCAAACAATGTCAAAATGAAAAGAAAATGTGCCTTGCGGCAAAAACAATAACAAAAAAAAAAAAAAAATTTAAAAGATGAATGAGAGAGGGAGCGCCTTAATGGGAAAAGAGGCATCTGGGGCTCTGCATGTCATCATTGTAGTCAAATTACTAGGGGCATGTAGGAAGTTATTGTTTCCGGCGTCAGCGCCATTTTCCCATCTTTATTGGATAGGATTAGTCGGAAACTGGGTTGAAGAGATCGGGGGTAGACATTGCAGACAAGTCGACGACCGTAGTCCAACTCGCGACACTGCGCTAGACGCAGCGCCACTAACATGAATGGGGTTGCGTTAGGTGCGGTGTCCATAACCACTCCGCCGCATCTAGGAACTTCTAAAGGATTTAATTTTGCACATATTGATAGCATCCATCCACTGCGTAAATAATTCATGTGAAGACCTGCCTGGACTGAAAAATACTTGTTTATTATTTTCTTTTCTTTATTATTTTGTTAGTCTGCCTTTAAAGCCAAACCCTTTTGAGTGTTTCCCATTGCATTAATGTGTGTGGGTTTGAAATGTGTTCTGCCCCAGATTATAAACCAATGCAATCTTGGTCTGCCGTGAGTTATTTCAGGCTATTTTCTATTTTCTAGCAGGGGAAATATGTCTTTGGCGTCCTTACTAGTGACACAGCGTAATAGCAAGCACATCCGTCTCCGCTGTGCCCCCTTGGGAGCAGAGTGATCACTGTCTGTCCTCTCCTGTTGACCTGTTTCTGTCTTTCTATATATACTCACAAAGTGTTCCTTAGGCTTAGTATTCCCAGAGATTAATCACATTCGGCCAATGCATTATTCGATTATCATTAATTTTATTGTTTGATTAATCAAACTTTCTTTGGACCACTACGAGTTTTCCCTCGCACTCTGGCAATGGACTCCTGTCCATTCTTTTGTGCTGCTGACTACAGGGAGTGGCCTCACCGTTGGTGACAGAGATTTCTGCAGCCACCAAAAGGGTCTGATATCGATCAACAGCTTATCAGGGGACGCTAGGTGGCAGAGTGGTTATAGAGCACGTCCCCCGGACCATAGGTCGATCAGCGCTGCGGGTTCTAATCCCCTCTCCGGCTTTTCTGCAATGTCTTCCCCCAACTCTTCATCCCAGTTTACAATTTAATCCTGTAATGAATTCAAATACGTTAATTAATGTATGTGTTAATAAATGTATCTCTCTCAATTAAAGAATGAAAAACGGCGCTTGCTCCCAAAAAATAGATTATCATCTATTGGTTCTTTAATAATTTTTCATTCACCAACTGCCACGTGAATTTAATGATGTTTGCTCTCAGAGTGCTGAATCACTGTTCAAATTGTATCTAGGAAATTCACATACTGCAGAGCAAGAAACATCAGTTCCATGAGATGGAACGTGACCGCGACGACGCCCTCCGTAGACTACAGGTAGGCATAAATAACTAGAGATGTGCATGAATAACAACAGCACTTTGATCCCCAATTTTAAAAAAAAGAGTCTGACACAGCAATTTCTAATTGCCTATCATCACATGACTGCCAAAACAGATGTTCACAGGACTATCCACAGCTGTGGCTGCAAGGCAAAATCTTGCAGAATTCTTGCTCGAGAAGAATTTCTGTGCATAGATTTACCACCTGAACACCGGTGCCTTTTTTTTTTGGTGAAGTATTAATAAGCGGGTCGTAGGTCTTCATTCATTCCAAATCGGAATCACTTGCAGGTTTTTTTTAAAGCAGGTCATTTTACTTGGTTACGATTATGTCCCAACATTGTTACTGACAACAATGTGACCAAGTGGTTCCATCCACAATGGCTCCCTCCACAAGGAGCAAAGATCCACACAATTCTAAAGTGTTGCTTGTCAAAATAGGCATTTCCAAACATATATACGTGCATATAAAGAGTGCAATTCAAAGTATTCAATTGTGCTTTGCCACAGGAAATGGAAATACGCAACTCCGAACTGGAGCGGCGCATTCAAAAATCGGAGCAGAACCTCAACGGTGCGCTAGAAGACCGCGACCGCCTGGACGGCGAGATTCAGCGCTGCATCGAAACACTTGACATCAAGATTTTTGACCTCAACGACCTCCGGCAAAGTCTAGTGAAGCTTATTGACAAATGAGCAGCAGAGAAGAGATGAAGAGTAAAATAATTTCAGCAATAACGTCACAGTTGATCGCAACATGGGCTGTAGTCAGCATCGGGGGCACGGGTATCATTCATTCATGGGAATGATGATAGCCTTTTTTGACTATTCATCTTGGATGTGCCCCAGCTTGTTGCTTATAAGAATACCTTCTAACAGGGAATTCAGCCCTCCCCCACCGACTTAGCATAAGAATGTGTGATAGCAAGTCGTTGAGTTGGGGTCCGATGTTGCGCAGACCACAAAATGTGGTTTGTATTGAGAATGAAGGCAATTAAAAATAGGCATTTTCTACGGCACAAATAATAACGGTGTTTGCGGATTTTACTTCGATTTGCAATTGCTTTAAAATCTGACGCTCTAATCGCTGATGATGGAAAAGTCACCATAATTAAAGCTTTCGTCGTCACAATTTTCAATTTCACAACATATTGGTAATTTGAAGTCGGACAAAAATATTCATTTTTAAATCTCTTGTATGAAAGATGTTTTAGTTATGGGTGGACATTTATTGGTCCTTAGGCAAAGGACATTGAAAAATCCTGGAAAAAAAATAGAGTATACATTTTTTTATTAAGTAGTAAAGAATGACAGAACGTGTTTGGAATGTGTTGACATGTTTTAGCTGGATGTTTTATTATTTATTAGCAATAGACAGCAGAGCAGTAGTTTCACAGAAAATGGCTTTGGGCTATCAGTAAAACATTAATATTTCAAATGTAACAAGCACTTTCACCCTGAATGCTCCAGGTTGCTGGAACTGTGGACAGTATGCTTGGAAATTTCACAGAACTATTGAAGCAAAGTTTGCTGTAAACTGTTGTGTCATGCACCCCTGCATAGAGACCAGGTGGGTTGAAGGCCTGAGTTGTTATTGTCAAATTAGAAAACTGTGTTAAAGGCATCTTGTGAGGTGTGTCTGACTGTGTTTAGGATTATTGGCTACAGCTGTTTTACTTCACGTAAGCTTTCGTTGAGTTTATTTAATTTCATAATCAGCTTCATCTGAAGCTGTCAGTCAAGAGACACCGTGCAATGAAGCAGAACAAGACATGGTCGCAATTTGCTGGGGAAAAAAACATATGCATATTGACGGATTTGTTGAAATGAGAAGTTGCCACATGGGATTCTGAAAAGTAAAATATAACAATAACATTGTCCGACTAAGTTAACTTTGAAGGCACCTTCGGAAAATCTAGATTCATGGTATTCTTATCTTTATTTGCGAAAAAATAAAAATAAGGTTACAGATTGCAAAAACCTTTTTGCAGAAATAATTTTGGTTGACACAAAGGCAAGTGGAAATTGTGTACAACTTAAATTACACTTCATTATCCTTCTCTAGAAAAAGATTGCTGTCAAGAGAATGAGACGAGCAGGATATTCCCAATAAGTACCAGCCAGCAAACTGGTCCTGTGGTAACCAGCACATGGGCACCGGTCAAGAGGACGGCCCACCCCAACATACGCGGACAGGCTGGACATGCTCAAGAAGGACGCGGGAGTCCGTAGCACCAATAAAGTGGCCAAATGTATGGAGGATCGCGATGAGTGGAAGCAACGACGGAAGGCTCGTCTGAGGGCAGACAAGCCTGAGAGATTTTGAGCAGAAATACACAATAGAAAATCATTATCCGATGATGGTTTTCCCAATAATAGACGAAAAGCAAATGCAAAATGCACATAGTACGAGTGGTATACACTTGGCAACCTCTAAACCAGCAATTGGTGAAGGGATCTAGACAGCGTCCACAATTGCATAGCGCCTGTATCGCTTGATGAGGAAACCGCATCTAACAATGTACATAACACACTGTCCTTCAGTTGTTAATGGGATGGGCTTGACGATCGGGCTACTGAGTCTCGCACTCTAGCCTTATACAGAGCTTTGGCAATGCAGTCATGTAAACCTAGGAGTTAATCTTTATTAATGTAAAAAAACAAAGTACATGGGGCTGGCCCCGTTGTGCAGTGGGTTAGACCATTGCTGCTAAGCCAGCCCCATTTATAGTCTTGTGCCTGTGATCAGAGCGCCCGCAGCTCCATGAGATTGCTTGCCCTCACGGTTATATACTACTGTCGGCTCATTTCCACTTGCTTGTCCGCCTTTCACACTAATGCTGTCATTAAAATGAGAAAATAGCGCTTTTGCCTGACAAAAAAAAATTCAAAAGTACATAAATATTTTGGAATGTGTTGCTCGCCATAGCAATTAACATTCAAATGCCATCTCTCCTCGTAGAGACATGTCGGATGACTGGTCTTTTCGCACTTCATGACATAGTCCTGTCACCCTCTCCAACACAGCTGGCTAGAAATGCCCCAAACGGTTGATGAACTGTCAACTGTATTCAAATAACACTGAATGATATATGCTATAATAACACAATATTGCTATAGGCATATTTGCTGTAGTTGTATGGGGTGGATTGCCCTGATCTGGGACATTTCCTCCCCCCTTGAAACTAATGAGGGACATGTCCCACATCAGGGCAATTGACACTACTGTATGAACAGTGTGATCTGATTCGAAAGTAAAGTCCACCACTCAAAGTATGTGTCAGTGACGCTGGCGATTATCATAAATGGCCCCTTTCTATAAATGGGAAGCTGATATGATAGGAGCCCGCAGGGTAAAAGGGCAGAGCATGGAAACGGCAGAAAGGAACATGAAGGGCTGTCTGAGAGTGGCTGAAACGCAGCAAGCGGTGGGCTTGAAAGAGGAACTGGGCCAGGGTCAATAGCAGGATGTTTAGCTGCACAAACAGGCGATGGAGCCGTGTCCTCAAACAGAACAGTGGAAGCAGGCGATATAATTCGTTGCCATGGTGACGCAGGAGATGCGTAAAGCCTGCAGTGTGCCCCGACTGGCAGCAACAAGGCTGTTCGTGCACCACACACAAAGAACCGGTGCAATATTTCAAATGCTGCTCAATTGTTGCTTACTGCAACTATGATAAACGCTGTCGGCGGCATCTGCCACACAAAGGAATGGTGAAAGTACACCGTTTTTATTTTTGTCCTTCCCCAGACAACATTATCTTCAGACTTTCATTGAACATGTTCAAAGCACAAGACAATGCCTTTCATTTTACTATACTATAGCATTGTATTGGCAACAGTTATGGCTGTAAGGTGACAGACATCCTTCGGGTGTGATAGAGCTCAACCAAACCTAGTTGGGGAAGTTTAAAGCAATTGTTTAAACCTCTTTGTTAGTAAGTTGTAGGTAACGAGGCTACTACTTCCAAATTTAAAAAATGAACAAAAAGGCAATGCACCTAAACTCTAATACTTCAAGATTTTGCAGATGATGCCAATTCTTAGCCTTTAGCATCTATCCGAGTCAATCGCAGAGATCTAGCGGTTATTCATATATTTCAGGTTGTTGTTACTAGACCTTAAGTAACTCACTTACTCTTCAAGTAGCCTACGGGCTTCTATGGCCTACTAATCATGGATCTGCAAGTGCGTTTGCCACTTCATTGCACATTAAATATCTATGAGAAACGTACTTACATATGCACACTCAGACACACATCACAAATGCATCTGAAACAACTGAATATAAGCAAAACAAAACAAAACATAAAACCAGTAAATAAATTGTCTTTTGAAAAATAATACATACCGGCCATTTAGAAGTCCAATGGTTTAGTCCATTGATAAATGATGGCCAGTTATTGCTGAACCGATGTTTGATTGTCTGTATATTTTATTGCTCTGTCTTGGGATTCTGCTCAGTGAATGAAACAGTCTTAGGAAACTCCCCTTCAACCTACAAAAAAAATCACCAACATAGATCTATTTAGTGATGTGAGATCACAACCAAAATTCTAAAGACAAATTGACAATACAATTTAAAATAAAATCTTGGTATACGGCAACTTCAAATCCTGTCAACAGAGGGCGCCACATAATGGTGATAGTTTATGGAACGCGCATTATTTGGTGAAAATGTGGAGCTGTCAGTTGGGTAAGAGCACAGATTTGGAAAGAACCCCATTGACTTGACTGCAAATCGTTTTGTGATTACTGTATTCACGCACGTCATTAAGTGGGCATTGTTATTTCTTTTCTTCTTTTTTGAGCATTTGAAAACGGACTTTTTCCCCTTGGTTTTTAGTATGATTACAAATTCACGTTTTCCATAAAGAATGCTTTATAGTCGAGGCGTGTGGTACTTGCTTACTTTTTTACACACATACAGTATGTTTGACATGTGAATGTGATTAAGATACTGTTGTAAGATGCTAGGCGTAATTACGTCCGTTTGCTATTTGCTTTAGGAATTCGCTGCCGGACACAGCGTGCGCTCGGGGTTTGATTTTTAAAAAGAGCTAAACGTGGGTTCAACGCGATGAGAAGATGCTGCACTATCATACATTATGCTATTTGACACAAATGTGTTACATTGCAGATAAGTGCTATCTGTGTAAAATATAAAATATGGTCAAGACTGCGTCTGGCCCGCCGATCGATGTTTAGTCGCGCAAATAACCACGATCCGAAACTAAATTATACAGCACCAAAGTGCAAACATCGTTTTCTGATGGTGTCATCGACAAATATTGTTGAAATACGAGATGGCCCTCTGCTGGTTGCAAATATATCAAACCACAGTCCATGAGTGAATGACTCCCAGCAACGTATTGCTGTTTCTTCTTGGCAAAAATGCTTCTTCATGCTGAGGGTTGCTGTGCATACTTGATTTGAAGTTATCTGTAGTAAAGCGACTGAGCAACTGAGCTTCAGTTCCGAGCTCTTCCCCCAAACACGGTAGCTCTCACAACATCAATTAACGCTCTCCCATGCATTGCAAATAATATGGCTTGTTGGCTTTGCCTGGTACATATTTGAGTTGATGCACATTTTATGTCGAATGCTGACTGAAATACTTGAGAAAACCTGTTTATGTCTATGAATCCTGTCTATGAATACATGTGACATTGAGATTGTCTGAATGCAACTGAATTTACAGTGTATACCTTGAATGTCAACAATTCAGATAATATTGATAAGATGTTATATAGACATCAACCACTGCCATCGTGGATGTGGTTGTACGAAGAAAATAGTTAATCAATTACTTGTAATTTTCACATGGTATGTTTTTTCTGCTTTAACACAGGTCGAGAAATGTAACACGCCTTCACTCTGAAACTGTGATTGTCTTTCACACTAGACTATCTGAAAACAAATAAAAATAACAAATTATTTTCACTTGATCTGTAATGTCATTGAGCCTGTTTGACTGTTTTAGTAGAGATGGGTACTGGATAGTAAGGCTGCTTTCTTCTTTAAAAAAAGATAACCAAACTAGTCACACCGAGCAATTAACATTGTCAACATTAAATATCATCAAAAATTCTTTTTAACCAACAAAAGTACAACAGTTGAGTTGATGTCTCTAACACAAGCTCACTACAATGAAGATAAACCTGATGACCCTACAGGGAGTAAAGATATCGCACAGTTGCAGGAACATATAATGGAAAAGGGAGCCGGTGGTTTCGTCACAAAAGTCAGGATTTGGGGCTTTGGAAAGTGGTTAAGGTGGGTTACGTTCAAGGTTAGTGTTAGGTTTAGAGTCGGGGTTACGTTTAGGCTTAGGCAGGGCTTGAAAACAAAATTATTTTTGAAATGTTCCGTTCCGAACGGTTCAGGCAGGTCTCAGTTTAATGTTTTCGTTCTCGGAACCGTTCCGATACCAAAATATTGGTCCTGAACCGGTTCGGAACACAACTATTTTGTTCGTTCTTAAAGTTCCTTATATTGTGCAATGTTAAGTTTAGATATAGTTTATACAAAATATGTTTGGTGGACTTTCAAACTTCAGTGTGACTGTATTAACGCCATTACATTCGCTTCCTCGTCTGTCCACAAGATGGAGCCCCAGATGCATGGGGCTTGACGACTGACAGTGAAAGTTGGATGGAAGCACAACCGGAAATGGTCTAGCAGACATAGTATATGTTAAAATATATAGAGAACAGAAAAAAACGTTTTAACCAGTTTTGTGAATTTCATAATGTTCCGTTTCTGTTCCGGAACATTTGAATACATATTTTTTCGTTTCCGTTTCCGCTCCTCGTGAAATTCCATGAATTTCCGCTCGTTTCCGGTTTTCGTTTTCGTTCCTTGAACCGGTTCGGAGCCCTGATTATCACACTATGAACCTCAAACTTTTGCAAGTCGTGTATGTATGAAACTTGCATTTTATAAACACATTATATAAATCAACCAGGATCCGAGATCAACCAGGCCGACAAATCAGATCGTCGCCCGCGTTCGGGTAATCCAATCAGCGCCCCGTTAAAGCGGGCTTTGCTGGACCTACTGGTCACATCTACTGCGCTGTGATTTGATAACTTCATTTGATTGACACACCTTTTTTTCGAACCTGCTTAATCCAAACCAAATGGTCATACTCAGAGATGGGCAGTAACGCATTACATTTACTCCATTACAATTTTTGTGTTTACTTTTTTACTTTTGGAGTACATTTTTCAAGTTACTTTCTACTTTTACTCGAGTAAATTTGAGGTGAAAAAAACGACTTTTTACTGAATGTCAGCAATTTGTTACTCGTTACATTAACTTTCTTTAGCGACACCCATTGGGAACTGTTGGCACATATATACATTGGTGTCATATCTCTCTCTCTCTCTCTCTCTCTCTCTCTCTCTCTCTCTCTCTCTCTCTCTCTCTCTCTCTCTCTCTCTCTCTTTCTCTTTCTCTCTCTCCCTCTGCCTCTCTTTCTCTTGGTCTCTCTCTCGGCCTCACTCTCTCTCTCTCTTTTGGTCTCTCTCTCGGTCTATCTCTCGGGCGCGCTCTCTTTCTCTCTCCCTCCCTCTTGGTCTCTCTCTCGGGCACCCTTGCTCTAATTTATTTATTTATTTATTTTATTTTTTGCTGAAAGTTACTCAGTACTTTTGTTACTTAAGTAACTTTGGAGCGGAGTACTTTTTTACTTTTACTTGAGTAACTGTTTGGATGACTACTTTTTACTTTTACTTGAGTAATATTTTGCTGAGGTAACAATACTTTTACTTAAGTCATTTTTATGGCTACTCTGCCCGTATCTGGTCATAGTAGTCGCGTGCGATGCGTGGACGATTCATTTGTTCTGGCTTGGCAAGGCTAAGATAGGAACTGTACAAGCTAATGTGTGCTCCCCGCTACGGCGTCTTTATAGTGTGTTTCCACCAAATAGATGCCCATGAGAGCAGCTCGTCAATAGAATAGAATATACTTTATTGTCACCGTCACATTGTTTCCAACATCACAGGGAAAATCTGTTTGGCAACTCCCCATAGCAGCAACAACAGCAACAACAAGGCAAACAGTGACACACAGTCAACAAGACCAACAGTCTTTAAAATGATGACGTCCATTGGCACTGGACGCCAATTCTTGCGTTGTTTGCTTGATAACGAAATTATTTGTTAAATTAAATTCAATTAATTAATTAAATTAAATTAAATTAAATGTTGCGTTCTGAATGGTTCAGGCAAGTCTATCTTTAACGTTTTCGTTCTCGGAACTGTTCCGCCACCAAAATATCGGTCCTGAACCGGTTCGGAACGCAAACAATGTGTTCGCTAAAGTTCCTTATTTTGTGCAATGTCAAATTTAGATATAGTTTATACAAAATATATTTGGTGGACTTTCAAACTTCAGTCCAACTGTTTTTAACCGGTTTTGACCGTTTTTGTGGATTTCATAATGTTCCGTTCCTGTTCCGGAACAGTTTAAGAAATCGTTTTTCGTTTCCGTTTTCACTCCTCGTAAAATTCCATAAAATTCTGTTCGTTTTCGTTTTCCATTTTCGTTCCTTGAACGGGCTCTGAGCCCTGGTTGTTTGACATTGCCATATCTCCTCCCATCTGCTTTATTGTCGGTATTCCAGATGCTGTTAAAAACTGGTATGTACCACCACCCTCATATTTAATAGTGAACAAATGAGCTTAAATGTAAATGTAAATGTAAATGTAAATGTAGTTTATTTGTAAAGCAAACAAAACAGTAAAGCGATAGAAAAAGAAGAATAAGAGAATAAAAGCAACAGTCACCGTGCTAGGGGATATTAAAAGACATTCTAAATAAATATGTTTTCAGCTTGGATTTAGAAGCTTTAAAAAGCTTAATTATGTTTAATTCACAATGGTATTAAACTCTCTTATGGCTTAAACCTCTTCATTATTAAACATGTCTTAATTTTATTTATTTATTTATTTATTTAAGTTATTTTTTTCCATCTTTATTGGATAGGATTAGCCGGAAACTGGGTTGAAGAGATCGGGGGTAGACATTGCAGACAAGTCGACGAGCAGCGTCGAACTCGCGACACTGCGGACGCTGCGGCAGACGCAGCGTTACTAACATGAAAGGGGTCGCGTTAGGTGCGGTGACCCCCAAACATGTCTTATTTGATTACTCAATCAATGGACGTTTTGGGGAATGCTCGTGACCAAAATATTGAGAGAGCTCTGGGGAGTCGTCCATGGCGAGGTGGTTAAAGACACTGAACCTAGGATGGCCCCCATTCATAGTAATTAGGGACGAGCTATCACGTTCTAGTCCGCTTCCAAAAGGCATCGCAACTAATGCGTCCTTGGGAGGAGCTCATTATTCGTGGTAGGAGCGGCCTCCCCCACTCGCAGCCTCCCCCACTCGCAGCCTCCCCCACTCGCATGCCGACTGACGCGGCTGCGTGCACCTGCACAAGTATACGAGCAATCTCACACGCGCATCTGAGCATTCGTGGACACGACCGAAGGTTGACACTCAAATGTGCACTGTTGATACACACCTCAATTCAAACATGAACAAACAAAAAGTAGATAGGTGGTAGAAATTGTCCGTATCGAGAATATAGAAGAAATATTCAAGTTCACCTTCGTTATAGAGTACTCGCAAATCCCGCCGCACACACATACACACACACACAGCGAAGCGTTGATAAGAACACACGTGTGCATGCTTATCAACGCGGGCTGCTTTGCTGTGTGTGTTGGTGAGTGTGTGTGTGTGTGTATGAGTGTGCACAGGCTCACATGCGGCGATTCCCGCGTGTCATAAGCTCCGGCAGGAGGCAGAAGAGCAGCGGCACGCTCCGCCTGAAATAGAAGTTGGCTTCCTCGCCTGACGCCACGATCTCGTTCCCAATAGTGCTGTGGTTTACATCAAACCGTCCATTGTGCCGCGAGTACCCTTACCGGGTTTTCTGCAATGTCTACCTCCGACATCTTCAACCCTGTTTCCGACGAATCCTATCAATAAAGATGGAAAACGGTTGCCTGGCGAGCCAGAACCAATGCACCGTCCACACATCGCACAGCACAAAAAATTTGCATTGGGTCTGGGAAAATCAGGCAAGCCACCGGTACGGATCCAATCGGCCAATCAGCGCGGACGCGGAGGAAGTTTGCACGGGCCACGCAAGACGTGGGCGGAGTTTGGTTGTCACACCTCCACGCCACTTGTCCCACCTGACTTGACAACACAATTTGATTGACACGTTGTTGTTTTTTTATATAAAAAAAATAATAAATAAATGAATGAATGAATAAATAAATAAATAATGAATAAATAAATAAATATTGGAGAGCTGCAGCTCTGGTTTAGATGTGTGTACTAACCAGATGTGCACTTGAGTGTGTCTGTGTGTGTGTGTGTCTGTGTGTGTGTCTGTGTGTGTGTGTCTGTGTGTCTGTGTGTGTGTCCGTGTGTGTGTCTGTGTGTGTGTCTGTGTGTGTGCGTCTGTGTGTGTCTGTGTGTGTGTCTGTGTGTGTCTGTGTGTGTGGTTGCGTTTGTGAGGCTCGCACAAGCGCGTGGTGAGCACGTCTGCGGAGGTGTTTTGTGCGTCCGCTCTGTGGCTCCGTGTGGGTTCAGAGCTGTTTATGTAAAGCCAACAGCATCTCTCCAACACCGCACTCCTTCCGCGCCCTACCCAGACTCTAGGTGGCGCTGGGTCCTCATTTTCCTCTTAAATGACCATATTTTCCACACTGTAAGGCGCACGACAAGTCTCAACCTTAACATTTCTCAAAAAAGTGATGGCTTACACCATCAGGATACTTTGGCATGGAGACTGTCGGAGGCTGGATTCGAACCACCAGCCTTTTGGTTTTCAACCCGCTCTACCGACCGAGCTACAGCCACCCCCACAACAAAGACAACAACACAGTCCAAGGCCATACACAGACTTACAGAGGAACATGCAGAAAATTACAACAACAATATTAGGGACGCACCAAGCAGTGTTCATTGTAAAATTTAACAGCAGTAGTAGTAGAAGTAGTAATAGTGGCTGTAGCAGTACCAGTAGTAATAGTGGCTGTAGCAGAGTAGAGTAGTAAGTTGGATTGTCCTAAAGTGGGTCACTGCCTAATGTGGGACGCCTAAGCTCCAGTGGCTCTGGCTCCTCCCTAAACTAATGAAGGTCAGTGAAACTATGGCAAAAGCAAACTATGGTGATGTGTCTAACATTAAGTTCAACTGTAAGTTCAACACTACATTTCACTGTCCCACCCTTAAGCAACTGACTGTCCCACATTAGGAAGCTGCAAAAAGCCATAAAATTACTTGAGTAAAAGTATTGTTACCTCAGCAAAATATTACTCAAGTAAAAGTAAAAAGTAGTCATCCAAATTGTTACTTAAGTAAAAGTATTCCACAAAAAAGTTACTTAAGTAGCCAAAGTACTTAGTAACTTTTAGTAAAAAAAATGAAATAAACTAGGACAAATTCCCAGACAAATTCATAGGATAAAAGAGAGAGAGAGAGCCCGAGGGAGAGAGAAAGACAGAGAGAGAGATATGACGCTAACATATGGGCCAACAGTTGTCACTAAAGGCCAAGTTAATGTAGTGAGTAGCAAATTCCTCACAGTTGAGTAATTTCAAAATTGCTCAAGTAAAAGTAGAAAGTAACTTGTGCAAAATGTACTGCAAAAGTTAAAAAAGCACACAAACAAATTGTAATTGAGTAAATGTAATAGATTACTGCCCATCTCTGGGTAGTAGTAGTAGAAGTAGTAGCCGTAGCTATTGGCGACAAATGAAGCACTCAGTTATACTCCCTGAAATCTATAGGTCAGATGAAGTTAATAATGTATATTAATGGAAGCTAATGATGAATTTATAACATGAGCATTCATGTATATTGTATGTCTTTCAGAGAGTCAAGAGCAATTTTTTTGTGCTAATTTAACATTGCTCACTGTGGTCTAGCACTGTCAAAAGGATTCAATTTGAATGTTGTTAAATTGGACATTTCTCAACTCAACTCGCCTCAAAAGATTTTTATATAGCACCAAAATCGCGAGAAAAGAAAGAAGAAAGAGGAGACTGAGACTTTCAATCAGTCTCGATCTCGGCCTAGTTAAAAAAAAATACCTACAGTTTTTGATTATTTGTTGTTAATGATTTTTTGTTTTGATTGCCTAACAGGACTCCTTTAATGGAGGACTGGAGGAAACATTTGAGTCTATTTTAACTACGAATTTCATTGGAGCAGGGTGGCCTCGGCCCACTGTGTGCACAAATACGCGCTGTGTGAACACTGCTTGTGTGAGTGCGTTCCCGAATGCGTAGGAGAGTCTACCAGAGATCAACACGAACTCAGGAGTCCGAGTCGAGTCCGAGTCTTTAGGGGTTGCGTGTGGATGGAAAGGAAGCGGAAAACAATGGCATTTTTTTTTAAAGCCGAAAAAGAGGGAAAGACTCATCGAGAGTCATTGACCTAGATTCCCGAGTCTCGAGTCCCGTTTTTGGTGACTCGAGTGACTCGCAAGTCAAGTCTTTTGACTAGAGTCTGCATCTCTGGAGACTAAAGCTATAAAACAGCAGAAGAAAAAATGTTATGATTCGTATAGCTAATATGAATAAATATGGACTCAGTCAGAGAAAAGGTTGGATGCCTGTCCAGGCCATCCGTTTGATACAGAAAATCAAGGAGCAAACACAAAACAATTGCAGCACACACTTGCGCAAAATGGAATAAACAAATCACCAGTGTATAGGTAAACGAGTCTCTGGACACAGTAAACAAACAATGTTCATAACATAAGAGTCTTGGTGTGAGTACTCATCTCCGGTTGTTGGCCCGTGACCGGCAAGCTCGATCCGGAGGTGGAAGAGGTCGATCCTGTAGTTGAAGATAGCTCCAGGTTACCCAAACGGCTAACTGGCTAACTGGCTAACTGACTAGCAGGCGCCAACACAGGAGCACACTAGCTAACTGAAACATAAACTTGTCAACCTAGTACTGACCCAGGAAGAATTGCACAAACAATCGGACATGCACCTGTAGACAGACTACAAAAACTACTATCATGCTCAGGCAACAGGGATGGTGAATGCATAGCCATTTTAAAAGAAATTGTTGAGAAATGTGAAACATGCATTCGTTACAGTAAA
>OMKY01221237.1:0-13196 GCA_900302395.1 Bregmaceros cantori
CGAGACGCATGACACTAATTAAAACGTAGAAGAAGACAACGCACGCTCCAAAACAAAAACAATGGCGGACGGCGTCAGGACACAGCAGCAACAGTCGGCGGCAAATAATTATAAATGTGAGTACAATTGATTTTCTGTGATAAAGTATACATTTATTATTAAAAAAAACATGCAAATGCCACGGCCAATGCCGACAGGCAATGACGTCACTATGTGACAGCGGTGACGTAAGTTAACAGTGCCGATTCTAGTGTCCGAAATCTCGTCGCTGAGATTGAGTGGACTATATAGTCAGTGCCCTATCCAGGGGCTAGGGGTTAGGGAGCGATTTCGGACACAGCCAACAAAATAGTTGCTGTGTCCAAAAGCATTCCCTACCCCCTACTCTCTATGTAGTGTACTCAGTTATAGTGCTCTCAACAGCAACGGCCGAGATTTCGACACTAGAGTTGGCACCGTCAAAATGTATATATATAAAATTATAAAATATAGAAATATAAAATTCAACAACCATCACAAAAAGTCGAAAGTAGTTACATTTATAACTATTGGCCATGGCCGGTCGCCATTTCCTCCCTCCGTGCCATGTTTTATAGTTTAGGTCATTTTAAATGCATCTTGCAATGCATCATGGGTTGTATTAGGGTACATCACTACTTTTTGCGGTGCATTGTGGGATCCTTTGAGTGCACTATGTAGGGTACATAGAGAATTTGGACACCTCTACAAAATGGTGTGCGCCCCATATAGTGCACTAGTGAATAGGGAGCGATTTCAGTCACTGAGTATTATTAAAACACAATGTAAGGAAACAGAACATAAAATCATGAAACAAGATATCCTCCGCACTGTAAGGTACACCCGATTATAAGGTGCACTGTCAATAAATTGCCAATGTTCAGATATTTTCATATATGAAAGCGCAATTAGGGACGAGCGATCACTTTCGAGTCCGCTTCCAAAACGCATCGCAACCAATGCAATGCGTCCTTGGGAGGAGCTGATTATACCTAGATTATACCTACCACTCACATGCCGACTGCCGTGGCTGCACGCACCTGCACATCTGAGCATTCGTGGACATGACCAAAGGTTGACACTTGCATCAAATGTGCACACCTCAATTTAAACATGAACAAACAAAAAGTAGACAGGTAGTAGAAATGGTCCGTATCGAGAATATAAAAGAAATTGTCAAGTTCACCCTTGTTACAGAGACCTCGCAAATCCCGCCATACACACAGCGAAGCAGCCCGCGTTGATAAGCACATACGTGTGCATGCTCCGCTGCTGGGCACGGTCGTGCGCGCGTATACGATTACAGTGGACTGTGGTGTACACGTGTGCGCGCGTGTGTGTGTGTGTGCTTATTAACGCGGGCTGCTTCTCTGTGTGTGTTGATGTGTCTGTGTGTCTGTGCGTGTGTGTGTGAACACGCTCACACGCGGGGATTCGCGCGTGTCACAAGCTCCGGCAGTAGGCGGAAGTTCAGCGGCGCACTCCACCTGAAATGGAAGCAGGCTTCCTCGCCTGACGTCACGATCTCATTCCCAATGAGAAAGGGGAAGTGAGAGAGAGAGGAACAAAGAGCATTGTAAACGCTTGCTTTGGGTCGGTTGAGACTAGCTGGTGAAAGGATTATTAATCACATTTTAAGGATTAAATATCACATTTTAAATATGTCAAACAATATGGTTTTATTATGTACAGGAATGAAGGAGTTTGATACCGGGAGTAGTAGAGGAACGGGCGTTTAGTGAGTAGTACCAGACGGACTGAGAGCCCGGTCATACACAACACAAATCAAACATACCCACAGTTCATGCTACTAGAACTTCATTTTCCCCCTCCCCACAAAGGCACAGAACACATACTAGAGAACTGGACTAAATTACACTAAGTATGAAATGTAGTGATGTAGTCTTTCAGGTGAGGGGGTCTGCCCCCAACTTGCACTGGCTGTGGTCTCTCCACGGCAGCTGGAATGTCCTCCGGTACCGGGCCCAGGGTGTGGTTCCGCCCCGGATCCTGCTGAGGGCTGGGAGGTCGAAGATTGGGAGCAGATTGTTGTTGTGGCTGAGGGGGATCCGCAGCTGGGGGAGCCACCACTGGCTGTGGCTGTGTCTCGGCTGGTTCTGGCACCCTTTTCAGTCTTTTTACATGCCAGCGAGATCCGTCAGTCAGCATGAACGTGGCTGGACCAAGCTGACGGCTGAGCTGAAGGGGCTGAGACCAGTAGGACGCCATCTTATTACCACGATGGGGCCGCATGGCTCGGACCCAGTCGCCGACTCGAAGAGCGGTCTCCTTTACTCTGTGCTTCTTGTTGTAGTGTGTCTCTGCATCTTATGCCGTCGTCTGGTCACTGCCGCCTTGACATTTGCTTGACAGCTGCCCGCCGGAGGCGCCGCTGCACCTTGCACTCTGAGTGCGGAGGAGCGCTGGGGAGACTCCAGTTGTCGCGTGCCGAGTGGCCCTGTAGTGCATTAAAGTCTGAGTGAGGGCCGTCTGGAATGAGCCATGTGTGCTCTGATGCCATTTTTTAGGCTTTGATTTAGACGCTCCAGCAAACAGGGGCCCATTATCTGTCGTAATGGCACGAGGCATGCCCCAGCAACAAAAAAGTCCTTCCAGGATGTCGGTGACGACGTGTGTGGTGATGGTCCGAGCCGGGACCACCTCAGGCCATTTGGAATGGAGGTCATACAGCACCACCAGGAAGCGCTGGTGGTGGGGAACCCCCCCGTGGATCTCCCCACATATATCTAGTTGGAGATGTTCCCATGGGCCGGACGGCCAGGGCACTGGCTCTAGTGGTGTAGGGACTGGAGGTCCTGTCTTCCCACTTACGAGACAAGGTGCAGAGTCCTTGACCAGGGCTTCTATGTCTCGGTCGATGCCGGGCCACCAGACGAAGTCCATGGACAGCACCCGCCCATGCAGTACCAGGGGAATCACCGTGCAGAGGCCCCTGGAGACACATACATCTCCCCAGCAAGAGAGTTCCTCCCGCACTCTGGAGAATGGGGTGAGCTCCTCTGCCACCTTCGCTGGCCACCCCGAGCGTATGTACTCCCGTAGTGTGGTCAACAGAGGGTCACGCTCCGACTCTCGCTGGAGTTCCTCCAGGGACACTGCCGGCTGGAGAGGTGGGTAGAGCATTTGGACAAGCTCAGGCTCTGCAGTGGTGCTCGCTGGCACTGTGGGAGTGGGCGCATTGATGGAGCGAGACAGTGTCCTTTCCTGGAGTGAACTGAGGCTCGTAGCAAAACCCAATGGGGTGACGTGAGCTAGTTCTTCACCAGTCCTCACCGCCTGCAAGCACTCTGCCGTCCAGTCCCATGGCTCGTCTTTCTTGAGCAGCCGGCGGAGAGGAGCGGTGGTCTGCAAGTAATGGGGCAGGAAGCTGAGGTAGTAGGCTGTCATGCCCAGAAATGAGGCTACCAGGGAAGGTGCAACGGGCTCTGGGATTTTGTGTATGGCCTCGACGTTGGACTGCAGCGGGGCGATTCCCTCGGCTGAGAGGCCAAACCCCACAAAGTCTATGCCTGCTGCAGCGAAACAGTATTTCTCCGCGTTCAGCGTCAGGTGGTTCTCCAGAAGAGCCTGTGCCACACGTTGCTGGCGTCTGTTGTCAGTCTCTTGATCAGCCGCGTGCACCACTATGTCGTCCAGGAACACACCGGGGATCCCCGCCAGGATGGTGGTCATCACCTTCTGGAAGCAACTCGGGACAGAGCTTAGCCCAAATGGCATCCTGGTGTACCGAAAGACCCCGGCGTGCATGACAAAAGCTGTGAGGCCCCTGCTGGCTGGATGGAGGGGCACCTGTAGATAGCCCTGTCGTAGGTCGAGCTTTGTGAACACTGTCGAGCCGTAGAAGAGTGCTGTGAGCTCCTCTGAGGTGGGTAGCAGGTACCGATCGAGAATTACTGTTCTATCAACCATGCGGAGGTCAACACAGATTCTGATGTGCCCTGAATTTTTCTTTGCAATGACGAGGTTGGAGATCCAGGGGGGATCGACTTGTTCAATGATGCCCATTTCCAGAAGGGACTCCAGTTCCCGGGTAACGTCGTCCCTTAGGGCAAGGGGGAGTCGCCTTAAAGGCTGGATGATGGGCGACACCTCCGAGTTGACTAGAGGCTTGTGTGCGAAAGCAGTGAGGCAGCCCAGGCCATCAAACAGGGCTGGCCACTTCTGCTGCCAGGTTGAGTCAATGTGGTGGATTGCAGCCCACAGTGGACTGGGATGCGTAGCACACCAAGCACGTCTATCTTGGAGCTGTCATAGCCGCCAAGCGCGGTCACAGGCTTTTCAAATGGCAGGTGGGAGAAGAACTTGTGGTACGTAGCCGAGTCCGATTCGAGCAGTAGTCTCTTTCTCGTCTTCTCAGACAGCACTCCCTCTCTGGTCTCTTATCATCTCTTCATGCAATGCACCATATTCGCACAGACGCGCCAAGTCTCTCAGGTTAGTGACGTAATCGCGCACCGACTCACTGGAACGTTGTAGCCGCTTTCTGAGTTTGTAACGCCGTAGTAGTACTCCGCTGTCCGCTGAAATGTCCCGTGAGGAGCGCGACCGCCTCGTCGTACGTACCGGGCGTGCCGAGTGTTCGGAAAACTCGCTGTCCTTCCACGCTGAGACAGTGGCGGAGAACCGCCATCTTCCGTCTGTCGCCGTAGCCCGCCGTGTCCATATAGACCGCAAAGTTCTCCAGCCAGTTTGTCCACGATACCGGGGGATCGCCGGGTACCGCGAAGGTGCGGGCGGGGGTAGGGTCATCATATTATATTCAGCCATCCTCGTCGCCAATATTATGTACAGGAATGAAGGAGTTCGAGACCGGGAGTAGTAGAGGAACGTGTGTTTAGTGAGCAGTACCAGTCGGACTGAGAGCTCGGTCACACACAACACAAATCGCACATACCCACAGTTCCTGCTACTAGAACTTCAACGTAAAACACTTAAGTACCAACATAACAGGTTTCATACACAACTATTAATTTAATTAATTTTGTAGGCCAACATTACTCAACAGGTGTGGTACGATGACTTTGAGGTCAGTAAACGCACCCCAAATTAATCCATATGTAAGGCGCACTATTGTTTTTTGAGAAAATTAAACATGTTCAAGTGTGCATGATAGTGCAGAAAATACAGTGCATTGCTGATACAGACACACTTCCAAAGGTCTTAGAGAAGTAATGCGCCTCTGTCTTTTGGTTACAGCCAGCAGCAGCTGATCAGAAGATCTTAGGGACCCCGGGTTTTCTGCATGGTTGAAGCCGTTCCGAGAGGTATCTGGAAGCAAGATTGTTAGAATATTTCATAAAAATGAAATGTCTAGTCATCCAGTGTCTATTAGTTCTGGCCAAGCCATGGTAGTCAAGAAGCATGTTGCTTTCCCCTCACCTTGTTGCCGTCTAAATTCCTCAGGTGTTTTCCCTCTGTTAATAATCTTCCTCTCTAACGATTGGCTATGCACCATGGCATGCTTCTTTAAACCCACCCTTATTCCCTCAAGTTTGTTATTTTGGTACCCACCTCCTCCCCTGGCATGATATTCTTGTCATGTTGCCTGGTTCTGTTCACGGGGGGAATATTTATCTCTCCCTGTTCGGCTGGGGCGAGAATTCCCTTACTACTGCTGCTTCCTAACCCACTGCGTTTTCATGAAAATAAGGGGGCTCCTCTGAACAGAACCATACAGCCAAATATCTACAATAAAGCAATTCATTCAGTAACTCCTCTTGTGTTTCTTAACTTGAATGTTTCTGAGTTTTTAGATTTGATTGTAGTTCATTAAGGATCTCTATGCATTAACTCACACATTTAAAATGGACGATTCCTCCACAGTACTCATTATTAGTATTAATTAATTGGTTATCCTTGTTAAAACTTTGAATTGAAAATCATCTGAATTTCTCAAATCAGTATACATATAGTTATATACATATAGTTATATTAGCAGTTACTACTGTAACCAGAATCAATGTATTTGACCAGAATAAACAAAATGGTGGAAAATATTTAAAAAAACATTTTTTGGATATAAAATAAAACTGAAGAACAAAATGTCTAGGTTAAGAAATTGTTAAAATCGAAAGGCCACAACCTTAATATATGGTATAGTACAATAATCATAATATATGTAAAAAAATATAATTGTTAATAGTCCCAAAGATGACATCAAATGAATTTTCAAAACATGTTTTAACAAAATGTGTCTTTGGCGGTGGAGATCCCACTGTATAAATGAAGGCATTCATGTCTTAATATAAATGTGCTATTTCTTGAGAGAAAAATGTCTTATGTGAAAACAGTGTTTCTTTTTAAAAGTCATATATGATACGTGAATTCCTGCAAAAACATCTAAACCAAGCGGTTTAGAAAGGCCAAAACTGAAAAATGTTTAGCTGGCAAGCATGGCGAGGAAGTGTCTAGCACACTGACCACACTCTCTAGATGATAATCTACTTGAGTGGCTGCCACTAATTGGTCATTAAATCAATTTGGAAGGTGCATAGAAAACTCAGCCTGTATCATAACTGATCACGGGGGAAGGAAAGAGAGAGCGAGAGAGAGATAGGAAGAGAGATAGAGAGAGGTGCCAATGGGAAGTTTTGTAGAATCAGTAGTGAGTGTTTTCTACAATGCAATGTTTACCTATACACCTGAACGTTTATAGAATTTTCCCGTTTGATCTGCCAATCCAGTGCGCACTCCAAACAACATGCCATTAATATCGGCCATCTCCTATATCAAGGGAAGGCTAACAGGGCGGTGACCGGGTGAAGCCAGGGGCATATGCGATCTGTACAGATCAGAGTGAAGATCTGCTGCCATCTAGAGACAAATCGTGTCATTATTAAGAAATAATCTTACCAAGAAGGGGCAGTATTAATTTACAGATCTCTATATCTCTATTCTGCCCTCTAGTGGTGAGAATAACGCTGGTTTCGCAGCTCTTGAGAGCGGTGAACCATGTTGGTGCACATTCTGCTACAAGTTGAAATAGTGAAATATTATTCACAAAATATTGCCATTAAATTGTAATTACATGTCGTGAAATAACTAAGTTACCGTGATAAACTCTGCAGTATATGTAATTTTATGCCATTGTGGACCAGCTTTACTGTGATGTAATAATAACACCTATTACATTTATTAGAATAGTTATAAATAACTATTTTTCAGTATTGAATACTGATACATTGTGATATTCCCACTTTAAATTACACAACTTAAAAGTCAACAGGTTGTAACTAAAGTTACAGGAATGTAACTGATAATGTCACACCTAGCTTATCCTAATTGGCCCCAAGCTATGGCATCTTCGGATGTCCCCACCCATCAGCTACAAACGAGTGTTGCCTGCTGACAATGATGTAGTCGACATGTGATTTGCTCCATTAACGTAGTTTTCTTTAGATCAGCAGCCGTATTTGTCCAGTATAGATTAATTAATGAGCCCTGAAGATACACAGGCATATCCCTGTTTCAACAGGTAATTTCCTCTACGTGGACACCAACTCTGATAGGTCGGGATGGCAAACTCTCGGAATGGCGACCACCCCCAACCTAGCCCATCATCTACGGCTGAACCACCATCCACCACACCCACAATCACTACAGGCCCACAACATCTTCCAAAAAAACCAAAACATAACCCCCCTCCCCCATCACCATCACTATCTCTACCACAAGACAACAACACCAACACCCCCATCCCCCAGCACCAACACAGCAAGACGGGAGCAGTTGCTCTCTCCTGCTGCCTGGCAGAGCTGTGTGAGTCACACCCGCAATCAACACTCGCAAAGCCTGGCTGGGCCTCACAAAAAGCTCACCTCAATGTTGTGTGTGTGTGTGTGTGTGTGTGTGTCTCTCAAACAAAACACTCCTTTTTTCAGATTCAGAACCTTGAAAGCGTAGAATGACGCACCATCGTCATCGGCAAAGTCTCCTTATGTGACTCGTCGCCAAAGCGACTGCCTGTCGCATCTTTGAGCTTTCACTGTTTGGGTGGTACGTCCTTCGCAATGTAATGAATGTGTCGTGACACTGTTTTGTGGTTGTCATTTGTAGTTGGTATTTGCGGGGCTTGATATTGGAGCGGTGGGCCGCAATTTAGTGTGAAAACCCTTGATGCGCTTCGAGTGATGAAGGCCATCATGTTTTGGTAGGAATGTGATCGAAAGGACAAACCGAGCATGAGGCACACAAATGGAACTGGTAACCAGGGCTTGAAAACGGAATTATTTTTAAAACGTTTTTAACCGGTTTCGTGAATTTCATAACGTTCCGTTTCCGTTTCAGAACAGTTGAAGAAATATTTTTTCGTTTCCGTTTCCGCTCCTTGGAAAAATTCCGTGAATTTCCGTTTGTTTTCATACCTTGACCCAGTTCGGAGCCCTGCTCCCTGTAACACTAGACATTTGATGAACCTGCGGATAAAAGACAAGTGATTCGAGTGTCTCTGCTCAAGTGGTGTAGCTTGCAAATGAAAGCTGTTTCGAGTTCCAACTAAAGGGAACATGTCAGTCCATGGTAAAAACTGGTTATTATTTAATAAATAGACATATTCTTCTATCAAGACTAATTTGTTCTACGTTTCCATAACATTGGTGTTGAGAAGGTTTCTGCTATGCTGGTTATTCCTGGTTGACATTATGCATGTGGACAAAAAAATTATTAATGCACACCAGATGGGGCAGACGGAGTATGCTCCACCATACCACTCCCAGTCATCACTTATATGCCAATCGCTCACATGTGCCATTCTGCCAAGGCTTAAAATGTTGCCGCTAAAAATGGTCGCACTACACTACCTGCCACGATGCTAGCCAGCTGATGAGTGCGCGTGATGGGACAGAGGGCACGTGCTTCTACGATGGTGGCTGCGATCTTCTTGGCGTAACTCTCCTCACCATAGGCTCTCAGCACAGATGCCAGTGACTCAGTATCGAGGGCATTCACCACATCTGATGCACAAATCATGTCGGGGAACCTGCACATGATACACACACACACACACACACACACACACACACAAACTCAGGTTTACATCCAAAAGCTAAAAACAATGGACTAAACTAGAAGTAGGGTGGAAGTGAATGTTAGACACATTACCATAGTAATGCATAGTAATTGCTTTTAACCATAGTTTCACTGACATGCATTAGTTTAGGGAGGAGCCAGAACCACTGGTGTTTAGGTGTCCCACATTAGGCAGTGGCCCATTGTGCAGTCATTGCCGATTGCTAAAAGGGTATCCCCAAAACACAATAGAAGCATCAATAAAACCCAGATATTGATCTTTAGCGCAAATATCGGCCGATAATATTGGGGGCCCGATAATATTGTGCATCTTATTGTGCTTGCTACAGACTTGCACTGGGATGATTACCCATCCAATGTCAAACATTTCTTTAACCTTCTTTTAAACATGTACACAACTGAGAATATATTATTAATTATCTATTTATTTACCTGATTCATAAATTCTTCTATTTTTGCCCATAAGCTGTGTCTCTGTAATCACAATTTTGTTATTAATATGCTTAATTGTTTTAACCAGACTCGTCCTATCTGTTGACTTCCCTTCCAGACGCATGTGTGTGCACACACGCGCGCGCACCCATGTTGTAGCTGCCAGGCGCACTGCTACATTTGCGAGGTGAGTGACTAATCTGCTGCCGTTAGTCACGCTACATGCCATGTGTGCTCCGATGCCATGCAATGCCTTGGTACAAGTATTTTGGAATAATAAAAAAAAGACAAAGTCATCAAAAATAAATCCAGAAATATGTATTTTGCTTGACTTCCAACCCACTCGCTTAACCTCTGAATGTTGATGGAGTTATTGTTTGCAGTTTCCAACTTTTAGTTTCAAGATTTAAAGGCTGTTTATTACCATGGGCACAAACTTTGTGACACATGTTCTTTTTATAGTCAAAGATATGATTCAATTGCTATGTTGTACATAACTAATGGATTAACGGCAATTCAAACATGGCATGTTGTTATTCCTGTAGTTGGGAGCGAGATTGTGACGTCACACGCTTCCAAAAATCTGCCCGAGTGAGCAGTAGCACAACCTTCTGTCAGGCGGAGTTGCATGGTTACACGTGCCATTGTTTACACGCGCACAGTGCGCAAGCACTGCCGAAAGCCGGAATGCCTGGGAATCACTGCGTTAAAGGCTGTGGAGCATCATCGCGCATTGCACAAGTTACAGTTCTTTTATTTCCCCAAGTTACCGCAATCCGACGAGACGAAAAGACGCCGTCTTGCTTGCCTGCTGCTGGACGATAAGACCATCTACTGCATTCCTGGATGGGGAATGCAGCCGTGGTTCTACGCACAACGCTGGTTCTACACACAACGCTGTGGTTCTACACACAACGCTGTGTGTAGAACCACGTGACCACGTAAGGACCAACGGGGTGGCCCCATTATCGCAGAGGCTCCAACTTGTAGCTTAATGGAACATGCAGGTGCGCGCAGCTGCACCGGTCGACATGCAAAATTGGAGTGGCTGTTGACATTCGAGGCCGCTCCTACTACGTATAATGAGCTTCGCCGCAACCAATGCGATGCGTTTGGAAGCGGACTCGAGCAAAACTGACGTAATCCCTCGATCCTAATCGATAATTGTACATTGTGATATTAAAAATTATATCTGTTAGACCGTCAGTTAGACCGCTGAATCCAGCACATAGGGTGGGGCACTGTCTTATGTGGTATACTTTAGTTCCAGTGGCACTGGCTCCTCTCTAAACTAATGAATGCCAGTGAAACTATAGTAAAAGCAAACTATGGTAATGGGTCCAACATTAGGTTCAACACTACATTTCACTGAACTACCTTAGCAACTGACTGTCCCACATTAGGAAGTTGAAAAAAAGTGCCCACATCAGGGCAATCCACCCTATATAGTCCTGTTGCTTGAGTTCACAGCGCACACAGCGTTGAGAGTTCGCTTCCCCTCACTGTCCTACAGGTCTGCTTTCCCTGCACTCACTCATCCCCCTTTCCAGCGAATCCTGTCAATAAAATGGAAAATGGCAGCTATTTAAAAGATTACAGGAAATAAGACTAGAAGGAAAAATCCCTTTTCCAAGTTCCAGACCTCTGCCGTTCAGAATGGTGCATACCTAGCAAATCTAAACCCTGGGATATCAAACACCCTCAACAGACGAAGGGATTAACAGACGGAGCCTTTGCATTTTGTGAGTCCTTGGTTTCTTGATCTCTCTCTGGCTCGAGTCGTGAAGCTTGGCGCTTTGGCTGGTTGCCCCATGGGAAATCTTAAAATGCGACAGCCGGGGTAATTTTTAATTACAGTAAGTCGGCAAAGGAAAACACAGCCCAACCTATTAATAGCTGCCTAATGTGGGACGTCAGTTACCTAATGTGGAACAGTGAAATGTAGTGTTGAACAGTTGAACTTAATGTTAGACACATAACCATAGTTTGCTTTTACCATAGTGTAATAGACATTCATTAGTTTAGGGAGGAGCCAGAGCAATTGGGTTTATCAACGGTTCACATTAGGGCAATCTACCCTATAACTGGCAATTTAATCCATTCTGGCATAGAAACTGAATAAGAAGTAATTACATGGTAACTAATGCAAAGCCTTTTTGTAACACATTCCAAGGGTTACTTGTTAATCCCAACTGCCAAGTAAGTTCTTTTTAGTGACTATTGTTAATAACACAGTAATTACATTATAACAACTATTTTAATTAATTTTGAAATGGAAAGCCTTTGAACTAATGCTGCAACGATTATTAAGTTGCCCATTATGGAAACGACTAATCGAATTATATATTTTCTTGACAGAAATTATCCAAAATACACACAGTGAGTAAAAACTACACGACATTAACCCAAAATATAGTCAAATTTTGTTATTCTAAATTAACAAGAGTTAGTTACTTACTCTGAAACAATTCATTACAATTCATGTATAACATAATATTTTCATGGTTTTCGCATATATTTTATCGTATATTATGTACCGAGTGCGGGTGTATTACCAACTGCGCCACAGAGTCAGCACATATTTAGGATTTTTAGAGGAGGGCATGGGGGGACAAAAAAAGTATGAATGTTGAAAGATTAAGTTGAATGAGGTTGATGGAGCACACTTGAGAGTGTGCATTCACATGGCCACTGCAAACGGACGTAATTGATATTATTTTTTTTTTTAAACGTATTTTTTATTAGGAACAAACAAGACAATACAATAACAAAAAACAAACACACCAAAAAACAAACGCACGTCACAAATGGAGTCCGTATTAGTTTTCAATAGCCCACCAGTTTCTCTTTTTTTCTTTTTTTTTTCCCTTCCTCAGTTCGCAGAGGCGACGTTCGCCGAGTCCGGCCTTGTGTACTCCATCCACTTTGTCCATCTCGATTCAAATTTGCCACGTTGATGTCGCAGTCTATGAGTGATCTCCTCCATCATGCATATTTCCCTCACAGCACCGATCCACTGTTCTTCCAAAGGTGGCTCAGCCCTGTACCAACATCTTGTTATTGCCTTCTTTGTAGCTGAGAGTAGGATTTTAATCAAGTATTCGTCTTCCTTTTGTATCATATTCTCTACATCTAAGTATCCAAGATAAAGTGTTTTATATGTTTTTAGTATTCTGTATCCTATTATTCCTATTATCCTATTATCTGTATCCTATTAAGTTATTCCATATTATGTCCCAATATGTGGTGATTTTTGGACATGACCAAAATATATGTGAATGGCCCGCATTTAACTCTCCACATCTCCAGCAAGGCTGTTGTGTTGGTACCATCTGTGCCCTAATCTTAGGGGTTATGAAAAATCTAGTCATATTCTTCCAATTAAATTCTCACCACCTTCTTGAACCAGTGGATGTGTGCTGCGTCTTGCAGATTATTGTCCATTCATCGTTACTTATATTTTCATTCAGGTCTCGTTCCCATTGCTCCTTTATATACAAAGTGGAGTGTCCCTGTGATGCCATCAAAGTTTTATACAATGTTGAAACCAGTTTGTTCTTACATCCTCCTTGATATGCTCCCACAAAGATATCAGTAATTTTGTGTCGTGTCTTGGATTTTATTTCTTTCTCGTAGTATGCTTTAACTTGTAGATATCTATACCGGTCAGTCTCCTCCAGCCCAAATCTGTTTACTAA
>OMKY01221248.1:0-11940 GCA_900302395.1 Bregmaceros cantori
AGTACAGTCTCTCTCTGTCCATCTCATACAGTACAGTCTCTCTCTCTCTCTCTCTCTCTCTCTCTCTCTGTCCATCTCATACAGTACAGTCTCTCTCTCTTCCTCCTCCTCCTCCTCCTCTCTCTCTCTCTCATTCTGTGTGTTTTCTGTCATTCACTTTTCTAGTGATTGCGATGGTTGTCATGGTGTCATTGACAGGAGTGCAGCGTACGCATTGTTCAACGCACGGTGGAAAAGTGACCCGTGGTTTGGAGGTCATTGGTGTTCCACCCACCTTCCCCCTACACCTTCCCCCTACACAAATGGGCACGCGATTCTTTGCACAAACTGTTCCGACCGAATGGACGCTGCTGGCAGTCTATATAGACCAGTCACTATAGCCTATATCTGCACATTGAATGCTGAGTCACAAAATCGTAGCGTCAGTGAGTAGCATGCTGCCAACACACACACACAGGGTTGGGAAGGTTACATTTTGAAATAATGTTCTTATAGATAAGATACTCCTTCACAATCAGTAAAAAAAGTTAAAAAACAAAACAAAAACAAAAACTGTAATCAGCAATGTAATCCTGTTGCCAAATCTCAAGGGATTGTTTTCAATTGATTTTAGATAACTTCAAGAGGTTGCAGCAGAAGGAGAGTCAGCTTCTTATAGTAGCTAGGCAGTCTGGCAAGTAGGTGGGACGTTAGCACACATTTTTGGAAATCACATATGTAAATCGCACGTGCATGTCACTATTGTGTCAAAAAATGTGGAAAGTCAGCACATTATCACAAACATTATGCAAACATAGGACTGAAATAAGTTTGATTGGTGTCACAAGTGAGCACATCAGTCTGATCTTCAACCAGCTCGAATACCAGAATGATTATAAATAAGTTATAATTGTAAGTAAAAGCAAATAATGTCCATTAAAAAAATCTCTGGGGTCCGCGTTGGCCGAGTGGTTATGGACACCGCACCTAACGCGACCCCATTCATGTCAGTGGCGCTGTGTCTACCGCCATGTCCGCGATGTTGCGAGTTCGACTACGCTTGTCGACTCGTCTTCAATGTCTACCGCCGATCTCTTCAACCCAGTTTCCGACTAATCCTATCCAATAAAGATGGGGGAAAACGGCGCTGACGCCGAAAAAATAACTTGAAAAAAAATCTCTTGCTATGATTATTGTCCCACAATGATATTCTAAAAATTGTAATTAGGTAATGCTTCTTGTCACAAACGATGTGACGAGATGCAAGATAGAGATCTGGTGGTTCCATTAATGAGCTCCACCCATAGTCTATGTCACATGTTTGCTCAATCCCTGTACTCAGAAAATACTTTGCCAAAACACTGAGACAATTTAGTGAGTTCTGCATTTCATTGAATTAGTGGGAAATTGTGGCCCAAAAGATGGGAACTGATCCTCTGCCTTAGTGATATATATTGAAGGTATAATTGCTTTAATGCTGCCTTGCCAATACTACTGTGTTATATATTCTTACTCTGGCTTTCCCCTATCCAGCCTATGCTGTGTGTCAAGCAGGGAGGTATTGGACCAATTTGCTTTCCCATTTTTTTGAAGTTGCTTTTTCTGTTGTACGCACCATTCCCCCTTTTTATTGGGAAAGTGGGATGAGAGAGGACGACCTGGCAGTAATGTTAGCGAGGGGAGAACTCGTGGCACTGCCCATACCTGTGAAGCCACAGGTACTGTACATGTGCTGGATGGATCAGCAGCCCACACAGCCAGCACACATTGGAACACTTTTTTACAGGTTGGGGGAATAAATGCTGTCGTAGAAAAATCCAATATTAGTTAGTTATCATATTAGTTAAATAGTATAAGTAAGAAACTAAACTAAAACTAAAAATTATATATTCATGTAAAAGGGTAAATTGTCTGTTCTCGTATGCATATTATGAGTGTTATAACTTTCTGTTATGTCTTAGTTTGTGTGCTAGCAATTAGATCTTTTTATATTTAGATATAATCTGTGATGTTTGACCTTCTGACATCTGTACAGATGTCGTAGAGAATGGTTGTCACTAAAAGGATTAATAATATTAAATATCATAAGATACATATCATTTGATGTTTGCTTTTCACTTTCCCTCTGTTTCAGTAAATACAGTGAAGTTAAATGCAGAAACATCCCACAATGTATTAAAAGTCAATTTGAGAAAATGAATCAGTAACCAATACCATCTGGCAGAATTATTGTTTACCCCAACCCTACTCCAACCAGGATTCAAACCTTGGTCTCCCTAAAATCGAGAGACAGACATTCACCTCACAGGCCATCGGGTGTACAGTCTATGGTCTGAAATGTATCGGCAGAAAACGTAATAATCGTTATCTGGAACGCTCCTCAAGATGGCGGCCGGCCGGTGTTTGTTCCAGGCAGGATGACACAGCAGTAGCCAGAGGGGAATCTGTATTCCCTCCCAGCCTGCCGCCGCCTGCCAGCCAGCCTCGCAGCAGGGTCAGCGCTGGCTGCTTACTCTGAAGAAGAAGGGGAGGCTCCACCGTGCAGGCTCCGCACCATGCAGAGATGCACACGCAGGGGGTGGGGGGTGTATCAAATCATTGATACACACCGACCAACAGGCACACACACTTACACACATGCAAGGGTGGGTAAGAAATCAGATTGCAGAGAAATTGTAAATGTACTCCCTTACAATTACTTAATAAAATATGTAATCTTGATTACAGTACACGTCAGGATTAGGATATCACATGCATTTATCATCATAGTTCACTTTCTCTGCTTTTAGCAGGATGTGCACCAACATGGGTCAGCTTCCTCCACAGTCCAGATGCTCTGGTTCAGTGTAATTGTGTTGTCATGTCAAGTCCTGACCATTCGTAGATGTTATCATGCCGTGTTTTGGGTTGTCTTCCTCTACTTCTCTTGCCGACCAGTAATCACTAATGGCAGACGTATTTGGGATCGATCAATGTGTCCATATAGTTCAAGGGTTCTGCTTTTGATTATTGTCATTATTGTTGAGTGAGGTTAGTCTAGAAGTTATTTTATTTCTATGTGGTCTAAAAGGTGGTGCCATGAAGAGGTTTTGAAAGGTTTCGATTCTACTGCTCAACTTTCGGTCCAGTTTACACATTCAATGCAATTTAATACACAGCAGGCAGGATGTATGTATTGTAGATTTTGGATTTGAAGCATTTATACAATCAGTTAAAAATCTAATCTAGGCCATTGTTGTAACTTGTAAATGTGGATAAAGCATGGCCATTTTTACAGGAGACCACAGCCGCTTTCAGAACATGAATAGAGGACAATTTTGCACCAAACACAGATTTTAACAGATGTAAAAAATTGGAGAGCATGAAATGGTTGACTTGTCCGTATTACAGTTGTATTTAAGAGTAATGTAAAAGTAAAGAGTAACTTGTAACTGTAACAGATTACATTTCAAAAGTAATATGCACAACCCTGTACACACACGCACGCAGGTAATAGATTACATGTAGTCAACAGTAACAGATTACATGATGTCCTTTTATTTTCACATAACAAAACTAAAAGCACTCAGACAGTGCAAACCTGCGCCAAGGCCATGGGGTCGCTGATGGAAAAACATTTAGACGCTATAAAGTTACTTATAGGCTACAGAAATGCACCAACATTTAATCACATGTCACCAGTGGTATGAGAGGAGCTACACAATCTGAGCTGTGTTAGTACCATGGATTAAAGTGGAGGAAACAGCCGCGTGTTGCTGGAGGTGAACTCAACTCAACTCAAAAACACAAAATGTCATCCAGATCCGTGCATTTTTCAGTTATCCTGCTGACAGACAGACCAACATGACAACGTATGACATATGACAACATTCATGAAAACATAAACTGCTTGGCGCAGGTAAAAAACATAGTACCTTACAACAACATGTGTCAAAGATTACAGAGACACTTCCTGCAAAAGGTGAATAGAGTCACGCATATTGTTGTAACGTGTAAATGTGCATGCAGTAAGATCCCCTTTAAAAGAGACAACTCCCACATTAGAGATTAAAGTCCTATTGAGGGCATTAATAATTGAATTGCATGAATTTTCCGATTTGATTGTGTTATAGTATAAAGGTATTATAAAATTAAAGGATGTAATCCCCTACTTTACTTTTAAAATGTGGTAATAGGATTGCATCACAAGTTACCATTTGTTATGAGTAACTTGTAACAGTAAGGGATTACTTTCAAAAAGTATCTGCTTATTGCGTAAATCTCCATTTAGCAGACTCCGCATCACCCTGAGATGCACATGGGTGCAATTGAAGTGCACACACACACACACACACACACAAACACACACACACACACACACACACACACACCAACATACAGGCACAGACATGCACATACATATTGTGAAGGTTTATTTCAAGATTTCCCCCAGGGAATCCAGCAAAAGCTACAAGCTTCTGGAATAGAGCCAGAGAGAGATCAAGAAACGCAGGCCTCATAGAATCCCGTAGGAGCAGGCAGGAAGTGGCATGGGGCAAATGTGTCTGGAATCGAGTCAGCAACAGGTTAAGCTCAGCCCATTGCCAGGCGTGGTTCTCTCACAGCGTCCCACTGTGCACCGTGGTCAGCATTCACGTGAACTTAACGGAACTTTGGAACTTAATGATGACGCCCCCGATGGCGACATCGGCCGTTGGTCACTCCCTGGTACGTCGTATTGACATGTTGGTGGATCCATAGTTTCCTAGCAGGCAGGAGCTAGCAAGTCCGATTGAGGAGCGTGACCACCAACACAGGCGCTCCCCAGGGGTCAGCCCTGTTCTCCGTGTACACCAATGACTGTATTTCAAGAGACCCCTCCGTGAAACTCCTGATGTACGCAGACGACACAACCGTCATTGGACTGATTAGCGATGAGGATGAGTCTGCGTACAGGAGGGAGGTGGACAGCCTTGCCCGTTACTGCACTGACAACCACCTGGTGTTCTCAAAGAAGACAGTAGGGCTGACTGTCGACTTTAGGAGAAAGCTACCCCCACACAGACCCCTTACCATCCTATGGGAAACGGTGACATCGACAGACTCCTTCAAGTTCCTGGGCTCTACCATCACGATGGAAGTGAAGTGGTCGACACACATAGATGCTGTCCGGAGGAAAGCACAGAAAAGACTGTACTTCCTGTGCCAACTCAAGAAGTTTGGCCTGCCAAGGAATGTGCTGATCACTTTCTACAGGGCGATCATCCAGTCTGTCCTCTGCGCCTCCATCACCGCCTGGTACGGGCCCTCCTCCAAAATGGACAGATGCAGACTGCGACGGGTGGTCAAGACTGCCGTGCAGATAATCAGATCCTCCCTACCCGCCATCCACAATCTTTTCAAAAGTTATTTTTCACAGTCTTATTACATTTTTTTACCACACAGTGAATTTTGCAGTGTTAAATAAAAAAGAGTTACATTTAACACTGTGTCTGAGTGTATTTGGTCTTTATCAGATTTGGTGTGAAAGTAACTCTTTCCATAGTGTTTAACTTAAAATGAACTTCAAATTGAGTAAAAAATTAACACTGGTTAACACTGTACAGCACTGCCAGCACATCCGTGAATGGACGGGCGTCTGCATCTGAGCGGACGAAGGAGCGGAATTCGGCAGCGCCGCTGTGACCCAGACCCCTGGGGTCTGAGCTAAACCTCGGTCTGTGCTAAGGGTCGGGTGCTGCATGATTCATGATGCAATGAAAATGGTGGTCTTTCAAGGATGAGGTGGGTGGGCTTTGGGCGAGGATTTTTAGAGTCTAATTGACACAGTGCCTTGTAACGCTAGTACACTTCCACTGCAGAGTGTCTTGCTACCGTCTGTATACGGTCCGTACTGTTTGACCGTCCGTATATGGTCCGTATGCCATCCGGTTGGAAAATTGTGGTTTGCATTGTCAACAAATGCTACGGCGTGCGGCGCATTGGTATTCGCGCGTGAACAAACCGTTCGGCCAGATATCTGTGTGTGTGTGTGTGCGTGTGTGTCTGTGTGCGTATGGGACTGTTGTGTGTGTGTGTGTGCGTGTGTGTCTGTATGCGTACTGCATTGTTTTGTGTGTGTGTGTGTCTGCGCGTGTACTGCCCTGTTGTGTGTGCGTCTGCGTGCGTACGGGACTGTTGTGTGTGCATCTGACAGACACACACACACATACATACATACACAAACGCGTGCGCAGGAGGCTGCTTCTGTAAAAACTTTTGAATAAATATTTGCAACAAGCACATGAAAACACGTTTTAATTGTATGTCCGTATACGTGCGGTGAAAAATCAAAATAAATGATTTTCTGTGGCATCCATATACGGACGGTGCGTCCACCGCACATATTTCAGTGCAATGGAGCATATTACAATGGTGAAAACACATTTGTTTTGGCAATAAAAGTGATTCTCATTCTGATTCTGAACATCAGTGACCAAAACAAAACCCATCTTTATGATCTTTGTGATATTCACCCCCCCAAAAAAACAGGATTTGTTTTGAAATTAATTTCAACATTCACAACAGACAGCAGTTGCTTTACCGAACTCAGTTCATCAAACAGAGTTCTGTGTTGGCACCTGCGCTTTGGTAGGCATTGGGGGCAAAACTCTTTCCCCCCTTGTGAACAGGCTGTCGTTCATGCGGATAATCCACAGCGTTATGGGGCGATCCTCTAGCCTATAGTCCAGGTTTGCTATCGTTTAAACCAGAGGGTTGGCGTGATCTGCTCGTCCCTGACACATGCACAGTCAGCTTTCCCAACTGTTGTTGTTGTTAGCATAGCCAACAGTGTCGATTTTCACGTATACACTTCTTGTTGTATCTGTGTATTGCAGCGGTTTTCCATTGCTGAGTTCACGGGAGATTTTTCGAATCCACTCCAGTGTGGACACCATATTTTTTAAACCCGTTCTCACATGAAACCCTTGTTACTGTAGCCTTATTCAGCTGTGATAGTGTCGCACCATACCACAATGCACCGCAGTTACCATTCACAATTTATAGAGACACGTTTATACACAAAAGGCTCGCTGATAATAGTCATCTGTATGTTTGTATCATGGACAATGACAAAAAAACAGATTCTGATTCTCACACACCCACACAGACCCAACACAGACCCAACGTGTAGAGAGAAAGAAAGAAAGAACATTTTTCCCCTAGCCTAGATGATCATATGCTATAAATGTGGGTGTAGTGCGTCATATGAGCTGGCGAGGGCTCCCACAACTTCTGTTGCATCGATTTGAATTATGTTTTTTATGGTTGTTTTTTTATAACCAGACAGGAATATTCGTGCATTCTTTATTGTAGTAAAAATAAACGTAAATTACATCGAGGTCGTCGTGAGATACAGTTAATACTTTTCATAATCTGTTTACTGTAATGCACACGTTGGACGCAATCCTGTGTCTATACTATTATTAATAGCGTCAATTCAATTCCCAGTCGTTCAAATCACAGTCATTTAAGATCCAGATGGGTCAGTTTTAATTTTATTTGCTCACCTGGTGCCACACAGTGTCGGTCAATAGGGGGCGCAAGTATACCATCCCACACACCACCGGCGTGTAAAATCTATGTGAAATGGCATTTCCCACTAGCCGTCACTGAGTACATTTGGCATTGCCATGTGGATGGTCAGTGAATGCTGCATTACTCATTCCACATCGGCCAAAAACGGTGGCGATATTTATTACTTAAATAAGATAGCTTCACCGTTTAGTCCTCATAACATATGACTACTACAAAGTACACGCCTACGGCCTTCTCCAAGCACTATCCTCTTGTGTTGAGCTGCGCTGTCGTTTTCTATCATTGCCCAATGCCTTCTTAATTTCAACCGTAGTCCCGCATTCGAGCATGCATGCGACATGCACATCGTGGGGTCCACCTGGTGGCCACTGGTGGTAGAAGATCTATAGCATATTGATAGACCCTTTTATTGTGCATATTTTGTTGACAATGAAGTAAATCACGACGCTTTGTTGTGGTGTTGCATTAGTTTGCTTCCCTTGTGTGCCTTGTTGAAGCTTTTGGCGGTATTTCGGCTCTCATGACTTGGTAGATCAGTAATTGTAACTTTAGTTACATTAAGTAGCTCATGTCGCGCATAGATGATGTGTCAAAGCTATGCAATACAATCAGGTCAAATGTTCCCAAGTTGAACTATCTGATGGAGAAAGGCAAAAGATTGTGACGTCACCAACAGAGGGGAGCACCAGCTTCTTCTTCTTCTACTGTTGTTTAACGGTGGTGCACAACTGTCTCCTCGCTAACTTGTATTGTTTGATTTTTTAAAACTTCATTAACTTCAACTTCTGCATTCCTATCATTTTATTATTTTTCTATCCAGCTATCTATCTATCTGTTTGTTTGACTTCGTATCACACACTACTACTACAACCAACAAATCCAAGATTCAAGATTTCTTTATTTTAGTCCTAAGGGAAATTTGTGTTGGACAGTACAGGCACACATATGACAAAAGAAAAAAAGTGGGGTAAATGAAAGCTTGTATCTGTTCAGATATCGCTTCTGTTACAAGTCAGCGGGGACGGCTGGACGAACGGCGCGCATCGTCCGCGGACCGCCCATCTACATCTCTGGCGCAAGGATTGTCCACGGAGCCTCCAGCGCCGCCAGCTGCCCCGCGTCTGCAATCAACAGTCCGCCCCTATTTAAAGCTGCACCCGACTCCGGAGAAATGCGGCCCCAAATCTCAGGCCAGTCCACCTGACTGAGCACGTCATGTCTCAGCTCTATATGTTGACGAAGTCTCGCTAGATATCCGTTCTGCTGTTAAAAGTATATTGCTTCAATTCAGTACGTTGACAAGACCTCACTGGATATCTGTTCTGCTCCTGATGTTGTGCTCACCTGGCTCCATTCTTTCCCGACTACAGCGTGACCCCCAGGAGCCTCCACCCGTGCCTGGTCCAGCCCCGGTGGACACTGATCATGAGCTGAGTACTGTTTCTGATGACAAAACCATGGACGATTATTAGATAGTTCCTGTTCACTCCACATCGACCCCTAAAGGGTCTCAATATAATCTAAAGAATAATACTTTTGAGTTGTTAATAAAGGGTTCTTAAACCCTCCTTTCTGCCTCCTCTCTGGGTTTCTAAATAGTTTGTTCGTGACAGCTTCTTCTTTTTTATTGGAATATGATAATGTTGGCCAGAAGGTAACAGATCGTATTCTGAGTGCAGAACATGAGAACGGTCTGCAATTATTTTCCTGGCTTGTCAAAGTACGGCTTTCGTCTGGACTTCATCGGGCAACCTTCAACAGGCCCTCATGAGCCTGCAATCTCCCAGGATAACTGACCCGCACTCTGCTACAGGTGAATAGTGAAACATGCAGTGGAATGAAAGGTTTGTTCCACATACAGTATGAGCAGTATCAACAGACATAAGCATTCATGTGTCAAGCACAGATAAGCAAGATCTGATAAGGCCATTACAGGCATAGCTGGAGCAGTTGACCCATACTCTGTTTACACCTCAATAACTTTTCATACATTCATTCATAAACGGCATAGTGAGTGTCAAAACACACTGTCAATTTTAAACCCAAAGTGGAAAAGACATTTTTTTCTTGTTTTTTTATTGGACATTCAGAAGGAGCATTCGTAGAGGCTGGCCCCATGGCGCAGTGGGCTCGACCGCGTCTGCTAAGCCAGCCCCACTCATAGTCTGTGCCTTGATATCGCTGCCCGGTCATGGACTGCATGTTCGCTCGCCCCTGCTCTCTCATCCACCTTAACACTAACACTGTCAATGAAATGAGAAGACGCTTGCGCCAAGAAAAAAGAGAGACAAAAGAGGAGCTTTTTGGTGACAATCCAATAATTACATTCATTAGGGCATTCATACCCTGTCAGAAAACATTTAATAATCTCTATTTTCTGAGGTCATGCAACACATAATACATAAGGGAATCAAACATTTATTCAAAATATCACATGATCACCATCCATAAATAACAATAAAGTAGATTCCCTTTCACATAAAATATACTATTCATGACAAGCCTTATTCACATGCCAATGATCTGCAACAAGCAACAGTAATGACGTAACTTGAATGAACAGTGTCTTGCTCAAGGAACCTCTGGCATGGAGACTGTTGGAGGATTCAAACCACCAACCTTTGCAACCTTTGGATCTTCAGCCCTCCTAACAAGGAGGGGGTTTGCAGCATAGACTGATTTGGTTAGCGTTGTCGGGGGTGTCTATTTTAAGAACCCACATAACTCAGAGGAAAGAATTGGTACATGTACAGCAGGGGTCCGGACGGAAGATGCCGGACTGCCCCCAAGAATCTGTTAGCCTTAACCCTCAACAACACATTTTCCGGGGCTTCTGGAAAGTAAAAAAACTCATGTCAGATAGATAAAACATGTTTAACATTAACATGTTTTGACTCAAGTTTGGGTCCATCATGTATGCATGTGCAGCAGAAGGTTGTATTTTATAATTATAGGAACACACAATTTGTTTGGTAAGCTTGTTGAACTACATACCTGTACACAGGTTACGATGATCATGAGAAATGGTATCATGGTTTAGGACTTCAGGGAAAAGCTAAAAAAGCAAGTAGCAGAGGAAAAGGATGGCAAAGACAAACCTAACTGAACGGCCTAGGGTGTCTGATTTTATGGTCAAAACGTCCACAGATGCCGTTCTGGAATCACTGATGATGCAATCACATCGATTTAGTCTCTCTCGATTTAGTCCCGCTGGCTGGGACGCTTGTCGCTTTTGCTGGATGCACCAGGGGAGTCTTAAAATAAGCCCACCCACAGATCAGCTCCAAAGGCCTACAACATAATCTTTGTTCTACTATTTAGCTCATTTTGAATGAAGAGATGCTCTATGGGAGGGTAATGTGGAGGAAGCCTTTTCGGCACACATGCCACAAATAGTGTTGCTTTAGATATGCTAAAACACATTCAGACAAACCAACTTGATTTTGGAATAAGTTGCTGTGGTCTGAAGAAACTAAATTGAATTATTTGGAAATAATAGTGGGTGGCAGAAATACTACACAGCACTCCAAGAGAAACACTTGTACAAACACAGTATAATTTGGTAGTGGTTCCATCAATGACCCTAAACACTGAATGAATGAAATGGAATTAATGCACTGTTATGAAATTGTCACCTCAGTCCAGTGTCCTGATCATTATTGAAATTCACTGGTATGATTTAACGTGGGATATGCATGCTTGGAATTGAATTGGGATGTTTCGTAACGGCCAACCCAAGTCGAGACCCTCTTTGAGAGCAATAGGAAGTGTTTAGAGGCTGTTATTTCTAGATTTGTATTGTAATATTTAATATTGGAGTGCCCAAATGTATGCACCCACTTACTTTTGTTCAAGTAATTATTGCACACCTTCTGTAAATCTAATACTATTGTGTTTGTGTGCTACATGATATATTTAACTGAAATTGTTCACAATTGATCAGAACAGCTAATGATTAATGTAGAGTGTGTTTGCGTGCGTGCGTGCGTGCGTGTGTGTGTGTGTGTGTGCGTGCGTGCGTGCGTGTGTGTGTGTGTGTGTGTGTGTGTGTGTGTGTGTGTGTGTGTGTGTGTGTGTGTGTGTGTGTGTGTGCGTGTGTGTGTGCGTGTTAAACTAAACTGCGGGCAAGTGTAGGGTCCGCGCACTGCATGATTGCACTTGGAGAAATAAATTGCTTCAGTTATTGTGAAATACTCATTCACACCAGTATGTCACAGTCACGTGGCGTAAAGCCAGTCATCCCCAATCACAACGGACCACCAACCAGCAACTACAACTGTTGCGCCCCTCCCTCCACTGCGCTGATTATGTTCACAAAGACCACAGACATAAGGACACCATCTAGTGGCAGCATAGAGCAAAGCAGCGTATTCTATACAAGTGCAGCACATTTCAGTCAATGGT
>OMKY01221251.1:0-19861 GCA_900302395.1 Bregmaceros cantori
TTATTGCGCATCTAAATGCCAATTCCATAACCCATTGTGGCCCACGATTCAAAAGATTTTGCCTACCCCTGGTTTGAATCATTGTGCAAAATATCTGCGTACATAAACCTAAACGATTTTCTTGCGCCAGGGGTCAGTGGCACCCAGGACCCGCTTCACACCTGATTACACTCACGGCGACCGTACAATATGGAACTAATGGACAAACGCCTGTTGTGCTTCTCGGCTGCGCTCGGTGGGGAGAGATGCAATTCCTCAGGCCGCCCTGTTAGCTGCCCCAAGCTGCTGTGTGTCAGAGCTCTCTTTCGCTCTGCGGGGGCTGTCACACACAGAATTAACACTCATCAAACCAAGACTGAGGAACCCCCTCCATGCCATCAACCTCACTGAAAGAAAAAACAGCCTCTGGTTAAGGCAGCATCAAATGCTTTGCTATTAATAGAAATGTATTCATTGTTTGTTCATTCATTATCTGCGCGGGGGCGGAGCCCGCGGAGCAGGTTATGTTTTCACCCGTGATGGTTTGTCCCCTCGATAACTGAAAAGGTTGAGCACGGATCTGGATGAAATTTTGCCGAGTTGTTGGAAATGACGAAAGAAAGATGTGATTCAATTTTGGTGCATTTCTGTAGCCTATAAGTAACATTGCTCTGCATGAAAAGTGCTATATAAATAATGTTTGATTTGATATTAACGGGTGAATGATCGCCATGTTCTCCCGCAGCTGCACGCGACACCGCTTTCCGTCTCCCAAACGGTCGGTGCCATTTTTGACCGGCAGTGCCATTTCTGAACGTTCGGATCACGTTCGGAATGATTTGAAATTAAAACATGGTGGACGCGCTGCCAACAACAACTTGAGGTTGTTTTCTCCCAAAATCTGCATCAGCTTGTATAGTGCAGCGGTAGCGCGCTCCCCTTTTACGCCAACGTCCAGAGTTTGAATCTCGTTGCGAGCACTTTTTTGTGTCTTTTTTTTTTTTAACCTGCAAATTACGCTTTTTAAAAATGTAGCCTTAGGGGTTAGGTTTTGGCGTTAGGAGACTGATGCTGATTGAAAGAGAGTGGATTGGGGGTAAGTCAACAGCCAGCATGTTTTGCCTGAGGCAGTTTCTGGGAACCTGAGCTACATCTGCTGATGGTAAAGGAATAGCTCATAGGACTCAGGACTTTGAACCGGTTCAAGGAACGAAAACCGGGAACTTTTAGTATTTTCCAGGGAACAGAAACGAAACTGGAAACGTTATTATTTTTTTATGTTCCGGAACAGAAACTTATTTTAAAATAATCGTAACCGGTTAATACCGGTTTTATTTCGTTCCTCAAACAAGTGAAATTAGGGATAACTTCAAAAATAAAAAACAAGAGTATTTATAAAATCTACGATGCAGCAGTGCAGAAGGAAGTGCCGCAAGACTCTCTGCAGCGTGTTGTTGTGGGTTCGCCCCAACACACAACGAGACCTCGGCTGTAGAGCGCTACCAGCGGGCTTATGTAGCGAGTCGCTGTGGGTTCGCCGCAACAAATATTACTTAGCATGACAGAAACGAAATTAACCGTTCCGGGAACAATATTTTTTTGTTCTAACCGGTTCAGGAACGTGAATGTATTGGTGAAACACATAACCGGAAACGTTATAATTCTGTTTCTGTTCGGAACGAAACGATTGGGAAAAAATATCGGTTCAAAGCCCTGATAGGACTTGAAGAGGAGTAGTGTGCACTGTCAGGCGAACACACACACACACACACGTGTGCCATACATGCCGTGCAATGTAAATAAAACGAATGTGATGAATTATTGAAGTTTGGCAAGTTTTGTATTTTTATTAACATCTTCATAACAAGTGTTGGTTACGTGACACATTTAAAAATCTTTGAGAAAAATGCACACTTAAACCTAAAATATGGTGGGTGTGAAACAGTCGGGGGGTCACTGCTGAGTACTGCAAGCCCAAAAATGACAACGCAGGAGTACTACTGAAAAACAGGATCATGCAATGCATCATGGGAATGTGGGAAACATTTAGCTTGGCTAGCCAGAACAAATTATTTGTCCACACATCGCGCGTGCCTAGAACGATCATTTGGTCTGAATTAAGCAGGCTGGAAATGTGTCAATCAAATGAAGTTATCAAATCACAGCACAGTAGGCGGGGGACAAGTGGCGTGGAGGCCCACGTCTTGAATCGAACAAGCTCCGCCCTAATGGGGCGCTCATTGGACCACCTGAATTTGGCCAACTGTCTTAATTTGTCCAGACCCACCAGAACGTATAGTCACCCAATACCTATGGTACTTGACTATACGCCTTTTAACTGTGGGTTCAATCACCAATTGTACACGTTAGTTTCTGTTAAATCAAATCGTATTTATATACGTTTTTTTTTCCAAGCTTCATTCATTAGGGTTAGTGGAAACAGGTGAAGATGGGGGGGGGGGGTGGCAGACATGTGGGAAATACGTCGGTGGTGGGATTTGGACCACCGACTCACCGCGCCATTAAGGCATCTGCGTGCTTCCCAGTGCCCTGCCTAACCGACTGAGCTACTGGGCTACTAACTGTATATTCATCACGCTGTTTTGGGCCACAAAGAATAATATTGGCTCTAGTGCTTATTTCTGAGCACCATTTTATGATCTTTGGCCACAGTTGAAAGCAAATACAATTCCAGGCTGTTGTTGCAGTCAAACTAATTATAAAGTCTAAACGACGAGCCAACTGTCGTTAATTTGACAACTCATGCGCTGTTTTTTTCCCCCTCCTCCCTAAACACAAATGATTGTGACATGGAGCAGTCTCGATGGTTGAGGATGGGAATTAGTTTCACACCGAGGAGGGGGGGGGCACTCGCGTGTCCTTTTAGCGATGATTGAATCCGATTCCGACTGATCCACTCGTTCCGTACAGCACAGCCTAATAAAGCCTGAGCAGCCGACCCATCAGCTTTAATGGAGAAGTCATCCTCAGCCAAGTGCCCATTCTGAGTCATCACGCTGAGCTGAGGGCTGTAATAGATGTCTTTGGACACTAGAGGGAAACTCCGTTCATTGTGTGTTTGTGTGTCTGTGAGTGTATATGTGTGTGTGTTGTTGATGCTTCTATTAGTAAACATTTGTCTGGGAGTTTTTTTTTCTTTTTCTTTAGCTTTTCTTTCTGTGGCAAGCTCCATATATTATATTAAGCAGAGGTTTTAAACAATCCACCAGATGGAGCCAAATATCGCCTCCCTTCCTCGTCTGTCAATTACAAAAATAAATGACAGCCTTTGTGGATCGTGTGGTAGTCGTCTCAACTTTATTTTTTTCTAAACGGAGTCATTGAATTGCTATTTCAATGTAATGCAAGGGGTTCTTGGTTTTAAAAAAGTGGATTGCATTTGGATTCACAGCTGGAATTTAGATATGACACATTAACAATTAAAATCCTTTTTGATAAGTGATTAAATTCACGCCACCCATTAATATCAAATCAAATCAAACTTTATTTATATAGCACTTTTCATGCAGAGCAATGTTGCTTATAGGCTCCAGAAATGCACCAACATTGAATCACTACTTTCTTTCGTCATTTCCAGCAACTCTGGAAAAACTTTTTCAGTTATCGAGGGGACAAACCAACGCGGGTGAAATCATAACCTGCGCTCCGCGGGCTCCGTCCCCGGCGCAGGTAATGATACCCTTTTCAGTTTCAATGTCCTCCACAGATGGAACAAAAGACAATAAACACTAGGCAGGTTTTCTTTAAGCATACACACGCATGCACTTCTGGGTAAGCACAGCTTTAACTTAAAATACATTCACAAGAATTATCACACCTCAATTAATTTGTCCCGCCTGCATCTGCAGCATATATGCACAACTATAGAAGGCCATTAACACATTATTGCGGCCACCAGAGCTTGGGCTGTACGCTAAAATTTGTCATGGGCATATTAAAAACACAACTCTTAAAATCACGCTCTCGTGGGCTGCCCACCCGGATATGTACACAAACTACAGGCCGTCCCACCATCCTAATGTATCTCACGTACCACAACTAACAGATTCGCCTACAACTCATTACTCCTCAGTCAGGATGGGGATTTCGAGGCTTCTGACACCTCGAGCGGTTGACATGGAAACGACGATACGTGTCGATACGCAAGATGATTCCATACTGCTGACCAGGGCTCCGAACCGGAACGAAAACGGAAACGAACGCAATTTTGCATAATTTTGCAAAGAGCGGAAACGAAAACGAAAAAATATTTCTTCAACTGTTCCGGAACAGAAACGGAACATCATGAAATCCACAAAACCGGTTAAAAACGTTTTTTCGGTTCCCTATATATTTTAGCGTATCCTATGTCTGGGAGACTTCAGTCAGTCATCAAGCCCCATGCATCTGGGGCTCCGTCTTGTGGACAGATGAGGAAGCGAATGTAATGGCATTAATACAGTTGCTCTGAAGTTTGATAGTCCACCAAATATATTTTGTATAAAAACTATATCTAAACGTAACATTGCACAATATAAGGAACTTTGAGAACGAACGAAATGTTTGTGTTCCGAACCGGTTCAGGACCAATATTTTGGTGGCGGAACGGTTCCCGAGAACGAAAACGTTAAATATAGACTTCCCTGAACCGTTCGGAACGGAACATTTACAAATAATTTCGTTTTCAAGCCCTGCTGCTGACCTCTGGTGGTGTTTTTTTTAGGAATTGCCTTGTGTCTCTCGTGGCGTCACACATCTTTTGTGTTCTTCTGCAGGGTGATACAAAGTTGTGGCCATTGTAACCGTGCCATTTTGACAATCGTCCAATGCGGTGCATAATATTGGTCAGACTCATTTCTGTGCCGAGTCATAATGTGTGGCTGTCCCTCTCAAGAAACAGAGTGTTCACACATTGACATTCTGAACTAACATTCCTGAATAAAATATATATTATAAATATACATGCACACATGCAATGCATACTGTTACTATACAGACCCAGGGGGAGGGGGAGAGAGAAGGAAAGAGACACTCCCGAAAACTTTTCCGACCGACACGCCTCCTCCACATATTCGACACGCCTCCTCTCAAGCCGACACCTTTCGACACCCGCTCTACACAAATTCTCGTGATCCCTATGTGTCATTTTGTTCGAGACAGTGTTGAGCGGCGCGTATCCAGCTCCCCATCCCTACTCTTCAGCTCTTCGCAGAAACACATAATTCCCTTCACTGTAATATAACGTTCACTTATTAGACACAGGCACAATCTAAAAAAAAAAAAAAGTCTAAAGCGGGCAAGATGGCAGATTGTTTGGTACGTTCCTTTGGCAATTTTAGAAAATACATAGTTATTGACTTAGTTTTGGCTGTTCTTCAACATAGGAGTATTTCTCAGATTTTTCCAAGGAAGGAGTTCTATTTCAGCATTGATTCAGCCTTTGATCTGCTGTCTTTCCTGCTCTCTCTTGTCTCAAATGTGTCAATGCTGGTCTTAGAAAATTACTTAATTAGTTATCAATACTGCCCAGTGGTTTTTTTAATTTCCTTGTTCAAAGATTTTGAGATGAGATGAGATGGAACTTTGATGTCCCCGAGGGGAAAATTGTCATTAAAACAAATGAAACATGATCCAGTGCAACAGTGGGCAACATAACGGTACATTAAAAACACACAGCAAGCACAACATACAAAGGATCATGGTCAATACAAGGAACAATAAGATAATAATAGTTACCCAGCTAAAATATATCCCTGTCCAGGACCATATTATTGGGGTGGATTCTGCTTGAGTTTAAAAGCGTCTCCGTGAGAGAAGGAGCTCAAACTCAGTACACGATGTGTTCAGGATGTGTTTTAATTGCATTGCTTTCTTCATATGCTTACGCAGATTTGGTTCAAATCTCCTTTGGTTCAGATATGTTTATTGTGTTTGTTTCTCTATTTTTTTTTTTATGTTGAAGTTTAACGGCCGCTACCCCTTCCTAGCAACACGATGGGGATCAAATAAAGTTCACTGAACTGGAGTGAACCCTGCATGTCTCCCATCTATCAGGCCTTTCTCCAGGACCTGGGCCGCGGCCAGACTACCGTGGGCAGCTTCAGCGAACTCTCTGCGCACCTGCTCTCAGAGTATTCCATTGACGATACCCGACGCATCAAAGAGTTTGCGGACAAGCACAACGCGGCCTGGAGTGCCCTCAATACACGGTGCGTTTCACTCTGAACATTTGGAAGTCTGGATTAAACTGATTTAGATGACTTGTAATCAGAGATGGGCAGTAACGCATTACATTTACTCATTTACAATTTTTTTGTGTACTTTTTTACTTTTGGAATACATTTTTCACAAGTTACTTTCTACTTTTACTCAAGTAAATTTGAGGTGAAAAAACCTACTTTTTACTGAGATGTCACTAAAAAGTACTCGGTACATTAACTCTGCCTTTAGCGACACCCGTTGGGAACTGTTGGCACATATGTTGATGTCATATCTCTCTCTTGGGCGCTTTCTCTCTCGCTCGCTCTCTCTCTTGGTGTCTCTCGCTCTATTTGGATGACTACTTTTTACTCCTACTTGAATATTTTGCTGCGGTAACAATACTTTTACTTGAGTAATTTTTATGGCTTCTCTGCCCATATCTGCTTGTAATGGATATTTTAAAGGCCATAAGGAGGAAGCACACAGTTTCAACAGAGGTTTATTGAAACTAGGGTAGCAACTAACTATTATTTTGATAATCCATTACTCATCCACTTTAACTGGTTCATTTTGCCTTTAAAATCAGAATGATTATTAGCATCAATTATGATAATGAAACATTATTAAAGGTTTACAATGTTAATATTACAAACTTTTCGCTGTTTCCCTATCTCCATTTTATAGTAATAGCTTAAAAGAGCCTACTCTTCCTTTTTAAAATAACGGGTGGTGGTAGGTGTTACCAATAGTACAAAACAGTACAAAACATGTCGAAACAAATGGCCCCGGAAGGGACGTTCCGAGTGAAAATTTAACTGGAAGTACCCCCCAAACTCGTCTATAACTTCCATGCTAAATTCTAACATATTGATGTATTTTAAGATTTCCCCTAGAAAAGCATCACGCTTCGAGACTAGAGCCAGAGAGAGATCAAGAAAAGGTAAAGGCCCCGGCTCCCAACCTCCGCGTCCCCCGCGGCTGTTGACACCCCAGCTTTCACGCAAGCTTACGTGTTGTTGTATTTTAAGGTTTACCCTGGGGTGCCCAGCAAAAGCGACAGGCTTCGTGACTAGACCCAGAGAGAGATAAAGAAACCAAAGCCCCACCTATGTAAGGGCCCTGGTTCTAAATCCCCGCCTCTGCCACGGCTGTTGACACCCCAAGGTTAATGCTTGGGCCGATGACTCGGCCTGAATCAGCACTCGACTGAATTAGCACTCAAAAGTGTTGGAGGGGGGCCCCAACAGCACAGTTAAAAACACAAGCTCTATGACATCACAAACTCCATGACAACAGCTCTGTGACATCACAAACCTCTGACACCCACACCATATTTCCAGTCAGTTTTTGCACAGATTTGGAGTCCAAAATCCGAGGCCTAAAATCAATGTGTTCGCATCGTCAGTGGTTCAGAACGACTTCTTGTCTTTATTGTATTGGGGCCATGACACTGGAAAAATTGCATTGGGAACAACATATATTCAACACATTTGAGCAAAGAATAGGCCAAGCAATAAAACGTTTAATCGTTGCTAATTAATCGATTATCAAATTAGTTGGCGATTATTTCAATAATCGATTATCACCGATGAATCGATTAATCGGTTGCAGCTCTAATTGAAACCCAAAATATAATAAGGATAGACTGATCAAATAGACAGTCGGGATATGCCCACTGTTTCACAGAGACGTGGTATCTTAAATAGCAAACGGACAAGTATATTTCTTATCACAACAATGCATGTTGAACACATAGCAGACACGGAGCATGTCACATTATGACCTGCAATGAGCTGTTTTTCGCTAGTTACATAATTCCATACGTGATGTACGTGACATGAGTGAAAACTTCACTTTCAGTAACACTCTTTGCAGAGGTGCATGAGTCAAGTCTAATTAATTCATTCCAAGTCATTTAACTTTCCCCACTCATGCAATTTGTGCTGATATATTCTAACACTCGGTACAAATTACATCTACATTTACCTCTATTATTATTCTGGTAACATTCGTATGTGAACTTGTTCATGTTTTTAAAAAGTTTTAAATCTGACTGCCACGTTCATTTCAATAATTTCATCATTGACAGCCCAGACTTGATAATAATTAACACATTTTGTTTTTATTAATATTTTTGTTTTGACTTGATGACATAGTTCAAGTCTAAAATTAATGTTCCAGTCCAAGTCTTTATCAAGCATCAAGTCATATTTTGATACTTGAATAAGAGTCCAAGTCATGTGACTCTGCTAAATAGTGCTTTCTGTTCCCCTTTTGCTCTCTCTACGTACCACTTCAATGCATTAAGAGTATGAAGATGACCTAAATCGAGTGAGCAAAGTGTCCCTAAAAGTATTATTCCTCTGGCAAGGTAGTACTTTGTAGCCCGTCCCAGAGGACGGATCCCTCAGGCAGAAGAAATTGGCCATGCTGACGAAATTTTACAACTTAAAGTCTCCTTGAATGCCTGTGTACCCATACTGTGGTAATTTAAACATAGTCGACGCATACATTAACCGCTAGAGCGGCGATGACCTTACATTGTCGTTGCCTAAAGATGTCACGTGAAAGGGGTTCAGGCAGGCCTATGTTTAACGTTTTTGTTCTCTGAACCGTTCCGACACCAAAATATCGGTCCTGAACCGGTTCGGAACGCAAAAATTGGGTTAGTTCTTTAAGTTCCTTATATTGTGCAATGTTATGTTTGTTATATAGTTTATACAAAATATATTTGGTGGACTTTCAAACTTCACTGCAACTGTATTAACATGAAAACCGGGTTTAAAACGCCATTACATTCACATCCTCGTCTGTCCACAAGATAGAGCCCCAGATGCATGGGGCTGGGACAGTGAAAATTGGATGGATGCACAACCGGAAATAGTCTCCCAGACATAGGATATGTTAAAATATATAGAGAACAAAAAACTTTTTAACCGGTTTTGTGGATTTCCTAATGTTGCGTTTCTGTTCCAGAACAGTTGAAGAAATCTTTTTTTGTTTCCATTTCTGCTCCTCGTAAATTTCCGCAAAATTCCGTTTGTTTTCGGTTTCCGCTCGTTCATTTGGTCTCAAACGGCCATAGCCATTTTTTTAACGGTCGGTGCCATTTCCGAACGTTTCCGACGGCGTTTGGGGTGTTGTGAAATTAAAACATGGAGGACGTGCCGCCGACAGCAAGTTAAGGTTGTCTGCTCCCCATCTTTGCATCAGCTTGTATCGCGCAGCGGTAGCATACTCGACTTTCACGCCAATGTCCCGAGTTCGAATCACGTCGTGAGCACTTCTTTGCGTTTTCGTTCCTTGAACCGGTTCGGAGCCTTACTTATATGACAGTGAGAACATTGACTATTGGCCACGTCTCTGCACACAATGTTCAGCAACGTACAGAGGCACAATACGCCAGCAGTAGTGAATGGAACAGCGTTAATGAATCCTCTTGGGAGACGAGAATGGAAGCCCTGACTATACAGACAAAGAGAGCGGCAGGGTCAATCTGTTCAGTGGTGGCACTTTGGCTTATTGAGAACATGAATGTGCGAAGAAATATTCACCAGATTTTTATTAAAACGTAAACTATTCAGTCCAACAAGCCATATTTTTTTGGTCACCCCTGAGATTTTTTTTAATAGCTTCATGAAAATTGAAATGCAGTGTTCTTGGGTATGTCTTGTGCCGTGTTGCCACAGTTACCTGTAAAAAAAGTAATCCAACTACTGATTACTGACTACTCCTCTTAAAAGTAACCAAGTTAGATTACTGACTACTTCATCTTAACAGCAACTCCATTCATTACCTTAGTTACTTTAGTTTCCACTGTATTTCAGCAGGGGCAAACTGCCAGCCCACAAAAGACCAATAGACTTGGGAATAGGTTTGAAACATAATGTACAAAAATCCCCTGTTGACACTAAAGCTATCAGTAAAATGAGAAAATTACTCATGCAGCGCGATTTAAAAAAAAGTACTGGGTCCGCGTTGCCCGAGTGGTGGTCCGCGTTGGCCGAGTGGTTATGGACACCGCACCTAACACGACCCCATTCATGTTAGTGCCGCTGCGTCTACCGCAGCGTTCGCAGTGTTGCGAGTTCGACTACGCTCGTCGACTTGTCTGCAATGTCTAACCCCGATCTCTTCAACCCAGTTTCCGACTAATCCTATACAATAAAGATGGAAAAACGGTGCTGACGCCGGAAAAAATAACTTGAAAAAAAAAAGAAGTGATATTTGGGTAAGTAACTTTGATCTGATTATTGCTTTGAACAAGGTCATGCATGAGATTCCTAGTTACTAGAAACTAAAATCAAAGTAAGTTTAAGTTTCTTTACGTGTGAAACACTGGGGGGAGTCATTTTGTCCCGCCCTTCTTAAGGTCACTTCCGGTGCCTTATTGTTGCCTATGTCAACTCTGGTACTGGACCAGGTCAGAGCACACAAAATACACAACACACCAGTTCAAACTCCGACCACTAGATGTCGGTCTGTGACCAGTTAGACATCACCCCCCTTGCTTCCGTTCAGCATTTTGCATAAATATTGATGAATTACAGTCAAAATCCGACTTAAAGTTACTCACCGAGTGGTCACATGTTCTCCTAGACCAATAGGCTGGCTGCTTCTACTAGTAATTCCAAAAAGAATGAGAAAATGGAACGAGTTGCACTGACTATTAAATCATGCATTTGTAGGTCACAGATCCCCACAAGAACATTTGGGTGAGAAATAGCACACTGCAAGTTACCACCACCCGTTTAAAATAACGCGGTAGGTGTGTGTTACCACCGAATAGACATGTTGAAAAATAGTACAAAACATGTCGAAACAAATGGCACCGGAAGTGACGTTCCGAGTACAAATGTAACTGCAAGTACCCCCCAAACTCGTCTATAACTTACCAATATTTCTGGTCTTGTGTGAGCAGGGCCAGTGATCGGCAGGTCCATCTGGAGTTTGAGCTGAAGGCCTTGCAGGGCTCTCTCCAGGAGCTGGAGGGCTTCCTCAAGTGGCTGCAGGAGGCAGAGACCACCGTCAACATGCTGGCTGACGCCTCCCACAGGGAAGAGCTGCCTCAGGACTCGGCCCACCTCAAGCAGCTCAGGGCCCAAATGGAGGTACGTACCAGGGGGACGCATTGTAGAAGTTATTACCTGCACCGGGTCGGAGCAGGTTATGTTTTTGGCCGCATTGGTTTGTCCCCTGGATAACTGAAAAAGTTAGAGTTGTTGGAAATGACGGAAGAAAGAAGTGATTTCGGTGCATGTCTGTAGCCTATAAGTAACATAAACGTCATACACATATTATTAACGGGTGAACGATCCCTGTAGTGATGTCACCATCATCATCATGCCACTTGGTTGTGCCTGCACCAAGCAACATAATCATACTTAATCACCAACACCTACAGATAGATGGATGGAAAGTTCCTTACCTGATTAGTGCACGGCGTGGTCAATGAGATGTTTCCATGTAAAAATCAGAGTGATTGGCTAGGTCCAACAGCGTCAGCTTCCTACTTGCCTGGTGAGCCAGAACCATCGCATCGTCCACGCGCCGCACATCACTAGACGTTCTATTTCATACAAATTCTCAATGTGATTATATGACCACACAGCCTCTCCATCCGTGGAGTGTGTTGGGGGATAGTCATTCCTATATCCATCTGTGGGGAATACACAGGTGTTTGTCCAAGACAGAGGGGTGTGGGCGGTTGCTCATTATCTCTTGTCATCCTTCATTAACGGACCTTTTTATATGGGAAACATGCAGTCCTGCTATAGTATGCAGTTGCAGACAGCGTGGGTGACTGCTGAGCTGTGTGTGTGCATGTTGTCATTGTGTGTGTGTGTGTGTCATTTCTACAGTGCTAGATGTGAGGTGTGTGTCTGTGTGCAGGTTGTCATCTCTACAATGCTAGATGTTAGGTTGTGTGTCTGTGTGTGTGTGTGTCATTTCTACAGCGCTAGATGTGAGGTTGTGTGCGTGTATGTTTGTGTGTGTCATTTCTACAGTGCTAAATGTGAGTGTGTGTGTGTGTGCTGGTCAGAGTTGTCACTGTGTGGGCGTCATATGTACAATGCTAGATGCAAAGGTGTGGGTATGTGTGTGTGTGCATGCACGTCATATCTATAATGCTAGATATAAGGGTGTATGTGTGTGTGTGTGTGTGTGCGCATGCACGTCATGTGAGAGTGTATGGGGCTTGGACACAAGATTACCCTTCCATTCATTATACAGGACACACTAACGATGTTTCTCCCTTTTAATTCTTCTCCAAATTGACTATATCATGCTTTTCTCCACAAAGTGCTTTGCAATTTGCACTCTGCATTGCTCTCTTCCTCTCTCACTCACACACACACACTCACACACACAGTGTTGCTGCTGAGGAGCCCGCATGGCGCCTTCCAGCAGGTTGCCTCATTATCAAGTCACCACTTGGCTAGGAGTCGGGCCAATGAACCAGCAACCTTCCTACCAATTAGCTGCAGAAGAACTATGGTTCCCTGCTAAAGCCTTGATATTATGTGTCGTCTCGCCATTTATAGTCCAAAAAAATGCCATATTACTTGTATTTCAAGTTTCAACTTCAAAAGGTGACGTGGGATGATGGTCCGACTTTCTCTGGAAAATTATCTTTTCATCTTCATCACTTCCAACCATTCCCAGTTGGTGTTGTACTAATTAGGGGGCAATGAACATTTGCATAATGTTACTTACGGAGCTAAAACTAGAGACGGATAGCGATAACTTTAAGAGAGGACTGATACCATGGCTGAAATCAAATCAACGTTGTACACATGCACAATAGTTCTGCCTTGAAGGATCATGTTTGGGTTCTAAAAAAATGTGTGTTTATCGATAATGGTGTATAGTTGTATTTCCTTTAGTATTGATTGATTTTATGTTTTAATTGATGCTAGTTTATATTTGAATTCCTTGTACCTGTATATTCTGTACTGGTAGTGCCTCCTGTGGACAAATTAGCACTCGCGCTACAAACTCTCATGCAGTGCATCTGGTTTGTCCAATGTATCATGCGATGTTCATATCAAATAAATGAAACCTAACCTACTTTCAGAATTCATTTCTGCCACTAGCAATTTGCACGTGTGGCTTAAATCATGTTCCCACTATGGTAAATGTACCAACCTTTGTGACAAGCGGCCTAATTATACTTAAACGCTTTACTGCATTTACAGATGACCAAATAATTTAAATTGTAGCTCTCTGATGACTAGGATTAGGCATTGAGTGAACCTAATGATTCTGAATTTTGATTCGGACTTTTAGATAAGTATATAATAACAATAATTACCCCATATGGAATGAGAGTAAGTATCTAAAACCTCTTCTTTATTTTTCATTGATTATATTTTTTTTCAATTGATTTCTGCACATTGCTACTTTGTTATTGTTCATATTTAATATTAGTCTTGTTAATGGAGCTGTTATTTGGGGCTGGTATGTTTGTTTCATTTGACTAATTCAAAAAAACAAAAAAAAAAAGGTCAACTACACGCACACACACACACACACACACACACACTCACGCGCACGTGTGTGCCAATGATGACGGTGGTGTTTGGAGAATGGACTGTGGTGTGTAGGCTTGCCAGCTCCTTGAAGTGGAAATGAGAGCTGGGGCAGTTGGCTCTAACTAGGCCTGCAGCACGCCATGCTTTTAAATTTCAATTAAATTTGCTGTCCTTCAAAGAAAAAACACAAAGAAACATCAAGACTCACATTGTTACAGGGTTACCAATCTCATCATGGTGTTGACGCAAAGATATTAGCATTACATTGTTTAACAAAATGGCTAAAGAATCAGGGCTTGAAAACAAAATTATGTTTAAAACGTTCCATTCCGAACGGTTCTGGGGAGGCCTATGTTTAACGTTTTTGTTCTCGGAATCCGGTCCGCCACGAAAATACTGGTCCTGAGCCGGTTCGGAAAGCAAAAATGTTGTTCCTCATATTGTGCAATGTTAGGTTTAATAGTTGTTCATACAAAATATATTTAGTGGACTTTCAAACTTCAGTCCCAACTGAAACGTGAAAACCGGATTTAAGACGCCATCACGTTCGCTTCCTCGTCTGTCCACAAGATGGAGCCCCAGATGCATGGGGCTTGATGACTGACAGTGAAAGTTGGATGGATGCACAACCGGAAATAGTCTCCCAGACACAGGATATGCTAAAATATATTGAGAATGGGGGAAAAAACATTTTTAACCGGTTTCGTAAAATTCCACAAAATTCTGTCCGTTTTCGGTTTCCGTTTTCGCTCCTTTTAACCAGGTCAGAGCCCAGTAAAGAATATAATGTACCGGGTGTATAATTAAATGTTATACAACATCCAGCCTTAATCACACAGGCAGCGTTATCTCCGTGTCACATGATGTGACACCATTAACCAATTGCACACTAGCCTTCTGACCACCACCCCTGTCGTCATGACGACACCGTTAAAGGAGAACGCCACCGGAGATTCATACTGAAATATTTTCTTCCCTGATCTTAGCCGAGTTGGTACATACCTATTTTGCCTGTGTGCACTATAAACAAAGCACAGCAGTACTTTGTTAACATAGCGCTACCGAGCCCTGCGTACTAAGACCTCTAGACTGAGTTTTTTTCCAACATGCAGTGTTTCTACTGAACGCAGGGGGTTAGCCCTACTTGATATGTTGACATGTTCCATGTGTTGATTTTATGCCAATGCCACTTAATAACTTACAAGCTTTTCATTCTTTTCTGTTGACGTTGTTCATTCTCTGTTGGTCTTGAGGGAGTTGCGTCATGCCGAACTAAAATTCCATGTGTGTGTACTGCAGTCATGTATATGCAATATGGCAAATTATAATGAATCTTGAATCTTAGCGCTATGGATCCAAAGGCAACGAATCACTTCCGAATGTATTCTACGCAAATCCGTTATGTGATCAAAATGTGCTTACACAAAACCAAATGCAGCATTACTGCAGTACTGCTTCGTACCAGAGTGATTGCATGCATGGAGGCAAATCCGCATCGATCGACTCTGCCAAGATCGGGGAACAATATATTTCCAGTATGAATTGTCAGTGGTGTTTTCCTTCTGATGTCATTTCCATGCGCATATTATTTGGGACCAAATAATATGCATAAAAATAAACTGTGGGGCTTTGATGGGTACACTGGCGTAACGTGGTGTTCTTCCTGCAATTTGAACCGACAGCAACTACTGACGAATGCCGGCGTTCTGCGGTGACCACGGAAGTGCCACGCGCTGCTCTATTGACGAGCACCGCCGGCTAAATCCAGTTGAGCCTTGTTTCAACGCTGCTCTTTGCCCAGCTTTTCAGCCCATCAACATTCTAAAGCTTTTTTTTAGTTTAATGTGTGCGCACTTGCACACGTCTGCCTGTGCAAGGTAAATAACGATTACTTCTCGTTTTGTCCGGCAGCTGAAGCTCCAGTTTGACTTTTTTTAATTGCACTGGGTGGTGATTGTCACCTGGGACGCCCCCACTAAGCATCATTTTCATTCTCGTATGAAGGTAGACATGCCCTCAAAGTTTGCCTCCGGTTGCTTTTTTATTTTTATTTTTTTCTTCCTGCAGTCAGGCGATTACTTTCACCGTGCCCCAATTGAAGCCAGATAACTGGAAATGCTGTGGCTCTGCCTGTGTCAGTCACAGGCAAACTTTATTATTGCAATAAGTTGTGTTTGCAGACATCCGACTGGCATTCCCTCCTCCTCCTCCTCCCCTCAAGATGTGTCTGGTTTATCTTTTTCTCTCTTACTTTCAAACTTTGTTCTGGTCTCTCCATCCCAAACTTTTTCTCTCTCTCTTCTCTTTTCAGTGTGCGTGCTCGTGTCTTTGGGCATGCACATACAGGTGTGTGCAAGTGTTCAGGTAAAGCTGCAGTTTGCATTGTGTAATTGCATGTCTGCGGGTATATAATAGTTCATATCCCTTTCGTTGCCATCTTAATGTCAGAAGATCACATCAATTAAATGTTATCACTTAATTTGAATAGCAAATATCCAATTGATTATCTAATCCCCTCTTTCTGCAGTGCCCCCCCCCACTCTTCATCCCAGTTTCCGATTTAAACCTATCACTATATGTCTCTCAATAAAGAATGAAAAATATTTAGTATTTGGAGATTCAAACATCTGCACAAATGTGAACAAATAATGTGGAAATGGTTGATTAATGGTGACTATTATGGCAGTATCTCTCTCTCTCTCCCTCTCTCCCTCTATCCCTCCCCTACACACTTTCACACTCAATTGAGCTTCTGGAAGTAGAAAAAAAAGTATTCTTTTTGAAGGCACGCCCGCATCCATGCGCGGCAGAGATGTCGATGGTGCGCGCTGTGGTACTTCTTCACAGAATGTGACCAGTCTGTGTGTGGCCATGCAGCTCAATCTTTCTTTTTTTCTTCACTTTGTATGCATGTATGCATCCATCTTGCACGTGTGAAGAAGAACACGCTTCTTTCCGCTACGAGACTGCGCGGGTGGAATCTGTGCGCGGGTGTCTGTGTGTGCGTGGGTGTTTGTGAGTGGGTGTGCGCACACATGTTCATATGCATCACATCACGGCGCACATCGCTGGGATTTAACACCGCTGGCTGATGGTAGGGGAGACTGTGTGTGCGAGGACGGGTGCGCGCGTTCGCTCAAGGAGGGAGTGTGTGTGTGTGCAAGAGCATAGTGACTGAATGAGAGGGTGGTTGAGTGAGAGAGGTAGGCAAGGGTGGGAGGGGGCGGGGTTTGAGCGGTAGTGGAGAGAGAAAGAGGGAGAGAGAGAAATGGGAGAGAGAGCGCGCGAGAGTGGTTCTGCGCGGGGCAGGGCTCTCCTAGCATGTGGAAGAGAAGCAAGCTGCTGCGTCGCGGCAGTCTGAAAATGATGGCCATGGTGCGCACCTCTCTCCAGAAGGTGGTAGTGTTCTTACATAGGCTACAGAGGATGGCCGTCTCCTCGCCGCGCTACCACAAACTCTGCAAGGTACGTCTAGCGGAGACGCACGTTCGCTTGCATGGCTCCACGACACTCTTTGCACGCGCGCGTGTGTGTGGATATGTATGTGTGACTATGTAAGAATGCACCTGTGTATGATTTAATGTTTTTGTTAAATTAACTTTTAAAGTTGTGACTACTAATACTTGGGACTGCTCGCTACTTTTTGATGCATTTATGCTTGTATTCCATCTATATCTGATTTTTTTAAATTTATTTAGCCACAATAATGGATGGGACTCTCCAAAGGATCTGACAGACTGTAGTGTTTATGGACTGGTATGTCTGTATGTTATGGAGCAGATGTGTTGATGATGTGAATTGGGAAATGGTGGGAAAATACAAACTTCATGCAGAGTCTCAAGTCAGTGATTGAGTTGTATCTGCCATAATCACGAACTCTGGCAAGAATGATGTTTTTGAATGAGATGCACCCTCTTGGTGGACATTCTGGCGTCTCCCCGAGTCCCTGGTGATGATGGAAACCTCTGCCAGGTGACTGTTGTACTCGCAGGGTGCCCAGGGTTGAGCCATTGGTGGTGTGTGTCGCTGGCCATATGGAACTCTGTACTGGGGTCCTTATTGCACTCAGAGTAGACCTGCCGGCATGTCCTCGCGGAGACACTTGGCAGTCAGGGGAGTGTTGCTGCTGACGTGGTTGGCAGCAGTCTGACATTGTTATTTGCACACGCACGCAAGCACAGACACACACACACACACATCTCCGGTGGGCTGGGCAGAGTGTGATCTATGTGCATGTTTGCCGGTGGTCCGCTATGTGTTTTTATTTTGTGTCTTGGGAAAAAAAAAAGTTGTTGTCATGAAATGAGTATACACGATATGAATCAAGTTCATATCAGAGGTACCAAACGAGCATGCAACGACTTGCAAGTAGGAGATAATCAGAGCAGACCTCCACCTAATGTTATCGAGCAACATTGTCTGTTGCATGAATTCGTCATTTCACAACTGAAACGGGCTCGAACTAGCTGTTTGGGACCAAGTCGGACTCAAACTAATAATCATCTCATGGTTATCCAATATTGAGTGACTTTGTGACTTACGTGACTAAGTTTCATACTACATAATGTTGTAGTTTTGAGCTGATAGCCATATAGGGTTTTAAGCTACCAGTTGGGGGTGGAGGATTGGCTACATCTTCATCTTACTTGTACAACTTGTGCTCATCTTTCGATAGAATGAATGAAATGTATTTAAGGACAGACAGTTCAGAGCCATTGATCCTTGCAACATGGTACATGGAACAAGAGATGACAATCATTGCAGCATGGTTCATGAGACATGAAGATATGGTTATCCGGCTGAATTAGGATAGTTGCTAGGTTTCATGATCGATTTCACTCGGCTGTCCACGAGTGGCCCTGTTTTACCTACATTGAACCCTAAACCGTTCAAGAATGCTTGTGGCCCCAAATCAAGTCAGTGCTTGTTTTTATTATTGTTTATATTTGTTCTTCCATATTAAAATAAACACATAAGATCAAACACCTTTTTTGTTTGTCAGCAAGTATTCACATGTATTTTGTGAAAACAAAGATAACAGAGTGTGGATTTCACTAATTTGTATTTTCAATATCTTATTCAATATATTGCATGCACACAACCAACCTCAGATTATACTCAGTGTCCAGAGTATATTTGCCCTGAATTCAACCATGATTGAGGGTATAAACTTCAAATGAAGAAATATGTCCCATTTGTTATACATAAGTTAGTCAGGTTAATGGCACGAAGCATCTCGACACTAACAAAAAGATGCCGAGACCAAAAATATTAAACTCCAGATGAAAATCAAAACTGACAATTTCCATTCAATTATTTTCAAGATCTTCAAGATGGCACGTCATATCCATATATCTGGCCTATCTATGTACCTAATGGCATGTTTCTGTTTCTGGGCCTGGCCAGATGGGGAGACAAACCCAACATGAAAAATCAGGGATTAAAGATCTAGCAGTTTGTGCTGTCATAGAGGAATATTGCATTTTCATAACAATCATTTGTTTTTAAAACAATCGTCTTGCTGTACAATTCTTATTTTGACCGTTCCGTTTTCCTTAGAGATTAATCTAACACCAACAAAGGCGGGCTTGTTTTCATCTCAGCGCGGGCGATTTCAACATTATGCATCCGCCTGTTTAGGATTAAGAAACAGCAGCTGGCACAGCGATAATTCTGGGGTTGACGCGAAACACAATCTGGCACCGTTGCTAATAATCCAAACAAGTTGACATCAGAGCGTCCTCAAGGGAAGGTCATGAAATTCATGTTGTATGAAAATCTCATAAATAGCTGCCTGTACGGTGTCAGGGTGTGTATGTGCTGGGAGGCGGTTGCTAGCTGTAATTTTCATATTATGCTTCTGTGAAATTGCTCAATTTTCAATCTTCCAGAGAACAGAATTGAATCGACTGGCCACAATTTGAGCGTGGCACTTCAGGCATAATACTGCACTGATGCTTGGCAAAGACAGACACGCTTGATCAAAATCAGTGCTGGCGGAGACTGGAAGCATTTTTGGGGTAGAACGGTCCATTCTGTTAGTTGTCACCATAGGGCAGGGCTATTCAACTACTTTGCTCAGAGGGCCGTATTTTCCGAAGCCCAATGGGCCAGGGGCCGGAGCAGATGCCGCACCCCCCCCCCCC